>PVKP010010148.1:0-58189 GCA_004027715.1 Plecturocebus donacophilus
CTTGCTTTCACTTTATGGACTTGCCCTGATATCTTTCTTGTGTGAGATCCAAGAATCCTCTCTTGGGGTCTGCAATGGGGCCCCTTTCCGGTAACAGAAACACATATGACCTTCTCAATGGTGGAATAAGAACATTCAGTGTGACTCAATACTCATTCTTGATGACACAAAAGAAGTAATAAGAAAAAAGAACAAGGGAAGGAAGGAGGGACGGGGGAGGGAAGGAGATGGAGAGAAGGAGGAAATAAGGGAAGGAAGCCAGGAAGGAAGGAATGAATTAATTCAATAATAGAAGAAGCTACAAAGAACCTTACAAACTCTTGTTTCGTTTTGTTTTTTAATTCTTGCAGGTAAAAATTGCCTGACTGTGGTTCTCTCTTTTCTAGTCTCTCCACAGCTTAGGACTGCTTGAACCAGATGCAGAACTTTTCTCTGGAGGACTTTCGGAAATTTGGGAGTGGAAAAGGAAATTTGTTGTCAGAATGACTGAGGAATGTCATCAATATTTCACGACCAGGCCCAGAAGTTTTAACACCTTGTAGTGTATAGGACATCCCTGCCTAAAGAAAAAATGCTCTTCCCCAAATGCCAATATATACCTGTATTAGTTAAGGTTCTCCAGGGAAACAGAACTAATGGGAGATTTATATGCATAAATGGAAATTTATTATGAGGCATCGGCTCATGTAATCATGAAGGCTGAGACGTACCATGATCTTCTGTCTGCCACACAAAGACCCAGGAAAGCTGCTGGTGTCATTCAGGTCCAGTCTTAAGGCCTGAGTAATGCTGTAAGTTCCAGTTTGGGGGAAGAGGGGGAATGGTGGGGGTGGTTGCTGAGAAGATGACATGAAATGTGCCATCTTGAGCAGTGAGGCAGTGGGGAAAACGGAGGGTGGTAGGGATGGGGCGCAAATTCCTCTTTCCTCTGTTTTTTGTTTTGTTTTGTTTTGCTTTGCTTTTTGAGAGAGAGAGTTTCTCTCTGTCACCCAGGCTGGAGTGCAGTGGTGGGATCTCGGCTCACTGCAAACTCCGCCTCCTGGATTCAAGTGATTCTCCTGCCTCAGCCTCCTGCATAGCTGGAATTACAGGCGAATGCCACCATGCCTGGCTAATTTTTATATTTTCAGTAGAGATCAGATTTCACTGTGTTGGCCATGCTGGTCTCCAACTCCTGACTTCAGGTGATATGCCCACATTGGCCTCCCAAAGTGCTGAGATTGCAGGCGTCAGCCACCGCAAACGGCTTTTAGGTTTTTTTTTTTCTTTTTTTTTTTTTTAAGATGGAGTCTTGTTCTGTCACCCAGACTGGAGTGCAGTGGCACAATCTCGGCGCACTACAACTTCTGCCTCCCAGGGTTCAAGTGATTCTCATGCCTCAGCCTCCCGAGTAGCTGGGATTAAAGGCATGAGCCACCACGCCGAGCTCATTTTAGTATTTTTAGTACAGACGGGGTTTCACCATGTTGGTCAGGCTGGTCTTGAACTCCTGCCTCAGGTGATCCACCTGCCTTGGCCTCCCAAAGTGCTGGGATGACAAGGGTGAGCCACCACACCTGGCATTGGGTATTTCTTTATAGCGGTGTGAGAATGGTCTAATACAGCACCGCATGTTCCCAGTCAACCTGGCACAGAAAATTCACCACAATAGGTGATGGTTAATTCCTCATGATGGAGGAACAAAGAGGGTGAATACCTTTTTGTTTTCCAAAATGGAAGTAATTCTCTACTGCTGGGCATGGCCTCCTTCACCTCCTGACTGGCCTCTCCCTGGCCCAAGGCTTCCTAGGGCTGCATAACAAAGGACCTTTCAACTCCTCCGTGGCCTAACCCTGTCCTCCGGAAGCTCCGGGAGACCAGGAACTCCTCCGTGGCCTGAGCCCTTCCTCCGGAAGCTCCGGGAGGCCAGGAACTCCTCCGTGGCCTAAGCCCATCCTCTGGAAGCTCTGGCGGACAGATGTCTGGGATCACAGTGTCAGCAGAGTGGCCCTTCCTCAGGAGCCTCTAGTGGGGAACCTGTTAGTGGTATCTTTCAGCTGCTTGTGGCTGTTGGTGTTTCTTTGTTCTTTTAATATTCTTTAAAATTTAGTTAGAGACAGGGTCACCCTACGTAGCCCAGGCTATTCTCGAACTCCTGGTCTTAAGCAGTCCTCCTGCTTTGGCCTCACAAAGTGCTGGGGTTGCAGGTGTGAGTCATGGAGCCCAGCCTGTTGGTGTTTCCTGACTTGTGGCCCCATCACTGCAGTCTCTGCTTTCGGGATCACATGGCCTCCACCTCTGCTGGACCATGTCTTCTGTAAGTTTTTTTTTTTTTTTTTCTGAAACAGAGCCTTACTCTGTTGCCTAGGCTGGAGTGCAGTAGTGGGATCTTGGCTCACCACAACCTCCACCTCCAGGATTCAAGCAATTCTCGTACCTCAGCCCTCCAAGTAGCTGGAACTACAGGCGTGCACCACCACACCTGGCTAATTTTTGTATTTTTAGTAAAGACAGGGTTTCACCTTGTTGACCAGGTGGGTCTCAAACTCCTGACCTCAGGTGATCTGCCCATCTCAGCCTCTCAAAGTGCTGGGATTACAGGCATGAGCCACCATGCCCAGCCTTTTGTAAATTTCTTATGAAGGCATTTATCATTGGGTTTAGGGAACACTGGATAATCCAGGATGATTTCCTCATCTTAAGATCCCTATTTTAATTACCACAAAAAACACTTTTTCTCATAATGTCACTGTTGTGGTTTGAATGATGGTGTCCTCTCTAAAATTTACACTGAAACTGAATCCCCAATGCAACAGCATTAAGAGGTGAGGCTTCTAGGAGGTGATTATGCTGTAAGGGTTCTGCCCACATGGATACGGTTAGTGCCTTATAAATGGTCTTCAGCGGGTGAGTTCTCCCTTCTACCTCCGCTGCTATGTGAGGACACAGCATTCATCCCTTCTGGAAGCCTCTGCAACAAGGCACCATTGTGGTGGCAGAGAGTAGGCTCACCTGCTCCCAGCTCTGCTGGTGCCTTGATCTTGAACTTCCCAGCCTCTAGAACTGTGAGAAGTAAATTCCCATTGTCTGTAAATCACCCAGTCTATGGTATTTTGTTATAGCAACACACATGGACTGAGAGCATCACCTTCACACATGCCGGGGATCAGGATATGGACACTTCTTTTGTGGGGCCACCCTTCAGCCTACCACAAAAATCCCTCTTCAAAGATGACTGCATTTTTTTGGGAGGGGGTGTTTTTTGTTTTTTGAGATAGAATCTCGCTCTGTCACCCAGGCTAGAGTGCAGTGGTATGATCTTGGCTCACTGCAATCTCCACCTCCTGGGTTCAAGAGATTCTCCTGCCTCAGCCTCCCAAGTAGCTGGAACTACAGTCCCCTGCCACCATGCCCAGCTAACTTTTGTATTCTTAGTAGAGATGGGGTTTTGCCAGTTTGGCCAGGCTGGTCTCAAACTCCTGGCCTCAAGTGATCTGCCTACCTTCCTCAGCCTCCCAAAGTGCTAGGTGTGAGCCACCGCACCTGGCCAGATGACTGCATTGATGAAGGCCCCCAATCTCCTTGTCTGGGACTATTCTCCACCTTCCCTAACCCTGAGGCTTTTTGTCCCTGTCCCCTGTCTTCATCCTTTTCTGCATTATAGCCATGGAGCAGTCAGCCTCTTCCCCTCAACTGGATAGTGACCTCCTAGTCAGCCATGTCATTTGTGCCTAAAACCTCTGCTTGCCTGGGACAGTGACATGCCTGCATAAAGGCAGTCATCAATGTTTGTTGAGTTTCATCAAATCTTTAAATGTGCACTGTTGTAAGATTTTATTCCTATAAGAATGCATTTCTGACTTTTTTGAGACAGAATCTTGCTCTGTCACCCAGGCTGAAGTGCAATGGCTGGATCTCGGCTCACAGCAATCTCTGCCTCCCAGGTTCAAGCGATTCTCCAGCCTCAGCCTTCCAAGTACCTGGGATTACAGGTACTTGGGAGGCTGAGGCTGATTATATGCTACCACATCCGGCTAATTTTTTGTATTTTTAGTAGGGGTTTTACTATGATGGAGTTTTACCACGTTGGCCAGGCTGGTCTTGAAAACCTGACCTCAAGTGATCCACCCACCTCAGCCTCTCAAAGTGCTAGGATTAAAGGTGTGAGCCACCGCGCCTGGCCCACTTCTGACTTTTTAATGGAACTCAGTTTTAGAAGGGGATTTGCTTGGCTGAAATTCATTGATATTTGATTGTTCTGGAATACACTTGTTCCACAGGTAAGATATTCTGACATCTCTTTTGGGACCCATTACTTTACACATTCATGGCTTCAGTTTACCCATTTGTAAAATGAGAAAAAACTATAAACAATATCATAGTTAATTAGTTCTTTTGATGAAGTCTTTTATGATTCTCTTGAGTAGGTAACATAAAAGGGTACAAAGGCAAATGCGTTATGCTGAGGAGGGGAGCAGCAGAACAGAAGTTGTAGGCATCTCTCATAAGATTTTCCAGATGCTTCTAACATGAGAATCTTACAATAAATGTAAGGCAAAATCTGTTTTTAGCTTTGATCACAGTGTTTGCTCAGACTATTTTTCTAGTTCCTAATGCCAGGGAAAATGAAACTTTATTATCTACCCTGTATAAAAATGAGAGCATTTTCAAGAGAAAGCATGGTGGGCATACAGACTTTAGAGGTGGCTCTGTGATAAAAATCAACACGACATCTCTCCTTTTTTCCTTTAGAGCATTTATAAGAAAGGCACTTTGTTTGTTCTATCAGAGTTTTTAGTCTTCATACCATCATTTCTCCCTATGGTAAAGCAAACTATGAATGCTGTGTGTGTGTGTGTGTGCGTGTGTGTGTGTGTGAGAGAGAGAGAGACAGAGAGAGGGAGAGAGAGATACAGAAGAAGACAGACAGGGACAGAGAGTCAGAGAGGGGTAAAAGGGAGGGAGAGATATGGGGAGAGAGCTACACAGACAGAGAGGAAGAAGAAGAGAGGGAGGAAAAGAGAAATATGCGTTTGAAAAAAGCAGGTGCACATGGAATTGTGGTTTGTTTGCCCTAGTTATGTTTCCTTTACCTGACTTTTGTTAACAGCACTTGAAAGTGACCAAATGCAAAAAAAAAAAAGAAAAGAAAAGAATCTGTTAGTCTGGAAGTATCTAGCTCCTGCAAGTGTTGCTTAATGAACATGATGAAGTCAATCAACCAGAAATAAGTGATTTCTTCCCTTTGAGCTTTTGGCAAGAAATCAGGGTTTCAATTCCCACTGCTGTTCTGAAGACAGTGCAGACCCAATTCTTAACTTTGCAGCCCAAAGCCGCTCATCCCAAAGGTTGCCATTCCCGTAAAGGAGACACTGAGGGTAAAGCACGTGGCACAGCCGTCAGGATCAGAAGCTTACTCAGGGATGATGGGCTCCCTCTGAACTGCTTCCAGTAGCAACTTGATGTGATGGAGGCCCATATTTATTCTTTTCACATTTTAATTTATTTTTAATTAAATAAGTAAGATACGTTTAAGAAATTCAGATAAGCAAAAAAGAATTGTAAAAATCACAAAGCATGGTGCGGTGGCTCATGCCTATAATCCCAGCACTTCAGGAGGCCGAGGCAGGCAGATCACCTTGATCACCTGAGATTGGGAGTTTGAGACCAGAATGACCAACATGGAGAAACCCCGTCTCTACTAAAAATACAAAGTTACCCAGGTGTAGAGGTGCACGCCTGTAATCCCAGCTACTCGGGAGGCCGAGGCAGGAGAATTGCTTGAACCTAGGAGGCGGAGATTGCAGTGAGCTGAGATCACACCACTGCACTCCAGCCTGGACAACAAGAGCAAAAATTTGTCTCAAAAAAAAAAAAAAATCCCGTTTCCCTGAGATAACTACTATTAATATTTTGGCTTCAAGTTTTCTCTGACTTGACATACAATCATCGTAACAGTCCACTTTACTGGATGTGTACCAGGAACCTAATATTTTTCTAACCACTGTTCAGTGTTCTTCAATGAATCCTCCCAAATCCTAAAATGAAGGGACTGTTCTCACCATTTCACAGACAGTGAGCTGGAGACACAGGAAGGTTCGATGCCTCCCAGAGGTAATACAGGCATTGGAAACGCTACAATGCTTCTTTGACTGCTGTTTGGACGTATGGACACAGTATTCTTTTTGGTTCTTGTTCCATTTTGTTTGCATTTGTCATTTTTGCTACAAGAAGTAGAAACACTCTACACATTTTTTGTATTATGCTCTTTATTACTCAATAACTGTGGTAGGCAAAATTCTAACAGGGCCCTCTAGAGTTCCCATCCCTGGTGTGCACACACACCTCCTCCCGATTCCACCACACGTCAATCCAGGGGCTGTCACAGAGAGAATTTGCAGATGAGACTTGAATCCCCAGATTAAGTGACCTTAAAATAGGAAGATTATGCAGGATGAGCCTCATCTAATAATTGTCTCCTTGAAAGGACTGAGCATTTCCTCAGATCAGAAAGCTTCAAAGGGTGAGAGGGACTTGACGTCAGGGAGATTCTCTACTGCTCTCCAAAGACAAAGAGGACTGCGTGATGAGGGAGGCAGGCGGGCTCTAGGAGCTGAAAGCAGCCCCCAACCATCAGGCAGCAAGGAAATGGCCCTTCAACCCATCTCCTTGAGGAACTGCCTCCTGCCACAACTACATGGGCACAAAAGAGAGCCCTGACCTACAAAAGAGATCTCAGCCTGGCAAACGCTTTGATCTCAGCTTTGTGAGACCCTGGACAGAGAAGCCAGTCGTGCCAATGCCCAGACTTCCCACCTACTGAAGCCTGTGAGCTCATAAATGGGTGCTGTTTCAAGCTGCTAAAGTAGTGGTTATGTGCTACACAGCAATAGAAAAATAATATATGAATATGTCATGAATACTTTTCCAACTCCTAACCCTACATCTGCAGTATCATTTGAATAACGACATAGAATTCCTGTATATGCATGCACTGGACCTGATTTCACCTCTGCCTTGTTATTGCACATCTTTGCCACTTCCACTCATTTTGCGATTTTATGCAACATTGTAATGAACATTTTATTGGTAAGTCTGGGCACACATTCTTTAATTTCTAGAAGTGGAACTGCACATTCAAAGTGTAAGCCCATATGTTTTTGATACAAGTGATGAATTGTCCTCTGGAAAAGCTGCACCGATTTACTTTCCATTGGTCACTTATGAGCACACTTATTTTCCAGAACATTCCGACATGGGGTATTTTTCAGGTCAAGCAACAAACCATGTCTCCTCTTTTGGCATTTTAAAATTACTGGTGTAATTTGATTTTTTTTTCTCATGAAAGGCATCAGAATGCTTGTATTGGTTTGAACTTTTTTAATTTTTAGATTTTTAAAATATGTATGAGTACATAATAAGTGTACATATTTAAGAGGCACGTGAGATATTTTGGTACAGGTATGAAATGTGTAATAATTACATCAGGGTAAAGGGGGTCTCCATCACTTTAGGCATTTATCATTTCTTCATGTTATCAATAATTTAATTATACTCTTATTTTAAAATGTACAGTAGATTGTTGTTTATTGCTGTGCCATCATATACTAGATTTGTTAGTGAGGTATTTTTTAATTTTTAATTTTTATTTTTGAGATGGAGTCTCACTCTCTCACCCAAACTGGAGTGCAGTGGCTCCATCTCGGCTCACTGCAACTTCTGCCTCCCTGTTCAAGTGATTCTCCCACCTCAGCCTCCCGAGTAGCTGGGATTACAGGTGTGCGCCACCACGCCTGGCTAATTTTTGTATTTTTAGTAGAGATGGCGTTTCACCATGTTGGCCAGGCTGGTCTTGAACTCCTGACCTCAGGTGACCCGCCCTCCTCAGCCTTCTGAAGTATTGGGATTACAGGCGTGAGCCACCATGACTGGCCAAGATTAAAGCCATTTTAACTAGGGTAAGATGATTTCTCATTGTATTTTTGTTTTGTTTTGTTTGAGACAGAGTCTCACTCTGTTGCCCAGGCTGGAATGCAGTGGCATGACCTCAGCTCACTATAACCTCTGCTCCCAGGTTCAAGCAATTCTGCTGCCTCAGCCTCCCAAGTAGCTGGGATTACAGGTGCGTGCCACGATGGCCAGCTAATTTTTGTATTTTTAGTAGAGACAGGGTTTTACCACATTGGCCAGGCTGGTCTTGAACTCCAGACCTCAACTGATCTGGCTGCCTTGGCCTCCCAAAGTGCTAGAATTACAGGCATGAGCAACCATGCCCAACCTCATTGTAGTTTTGGTTTGCAAGTCTCTGATGATCAACGATTTTGAGCACCTTTTCATATACCTGTTTGCCATTTGTGTGTCTTCTCTTGAGAAATGTCTTTTCAGATCTTCTACCCATTTTAAAAATCAGATTATTAGAATTTTTCCTGTTGAGTCATTTGTGTTGTTTATATATTCTGGTTATTAATCTCTTGTCAGATGGGAAGTCTGCAAATACTGTCTCCCATCCTGTGGGCTCTCTTCACTTTGTTGATTGCTTCCTTTGCTGTGAAGAAGCTTTTTAATTTGATGTGATCTGATTTGTCTATTTTCACTTTAGCAGTGTTTTACTCAAGAAATAGTTGTCCAGACCAATGTCCTGAAAAAGTTCCCCATTTTTTTTTTTTTGAGACAGACTCTCAGTCTCTTGCCCAGGCTGAACCGCAGTGGTGCGATCTTGCCTCACTGCAGTCTCCACCTCCCAGGTTCAAGTGATTCTTCTGCCCAAGCCTCCGGAGTAGCTGGGATTACAGGCACCCACCATCATGCCTGGCTAATTTTTGTATTATTAGTAGAGACAAGGTTTCACTATGTTGGCCAGGCTGGTCCTGAACTCCTGACCTCAAGTGATCCACCAACCTCGGCCTCCCAAACTGCTGGGATTATAGGCATGAGTCACCACTCCTGGCCTCCCCAGTGTTTTCTTGTCATAGTTTCATAGTTTCAGGTCTTAGATTTAAGTCTTTAATCCATTTTGATTTGATTTTTATACATAGCTGGTTGGAACTTTTTCTAATACAAGTGACAGAATGTCACATTTGCTTAACCAAAAACAGAATTTATGGACTCACAATTAAAATGTCTACTTTTAAAGAAAAAGCTACTTTTAGCTATGATCAGAACCAAGACCTGTAAACTCTTTTTTTTTTTTTCTTTTGTCTTGTCACACAGGCTGGAGTGCATCAGCACTATCTCGGCTCACTCAACCTCCACCTCCCAGGTTCAAGCGATTCTCCTGCCTCAGCCTCCAAAGTAGTTGAGACCACAGGCAAACGCCACCATTAGCCTGGCTTTTTGTATTTTAGTAGAGACAGGGTTTCACCTTGTTGGCCAGGCTGGTCTCGAACTCCTGACCTCAGGTGATCCACTCACCTCAGCCTCCAAAATGGTGGGATTTAAACTGTCTTTTTAAAACAAATGTTTCCCTCATCTCTATCTCCTTCTGGAATGCTTAGTTCTCTGGTTTCACAAGATGTTCTCTGGCAACTCTAAGCTTATATCTCTTTAATCTCAAACTCAGTGGAAAAGAGAATCACTTCTTCCTGCTCATTCCAGAATAAATTCTGGGATTAGCTTTGACCAACTTGATCACATGTCCATCTCTGAACCAATTACTTTATTTTTATTATTTTATTTTATTTTGAGACAGAATGTTACTCTGTTGCCCAGGCTGGAGTGCAGTGGCATGAGCTCAGCTCACCGCAACCTCTGCCTCCTGGCTTTAAGCGATTCTCTTGGGTCAGCCTCTCTGCTAGGATTACAGGTGCATGCCACCATGCCCAGCTAATTTTTATATTTTTAGTAGAGACAGGGTTTCACCATGTTGGCCAGGCTGGTCTCAAACTCCTGACCTCAAGTGATCCGCTCACCTGGGCCTCTGAAAGTGCTGGGATTATAGGCGTGAGCCACCATGCCCAGCCTGAAGCAATTAATTTAGCTCAGTAGATGGGATCCTGCTGATTGGATAGGCGTAGGTCAAATGCCCACTCTTAGGCTAGGGGATCCAGCCGCCCTACCTAAATCACAGGGAGCATTGATTAGCTAAGCAAAATCAAGGCACAATCTTCACAAGGGAGAATGGATGTTGAATAGGACCCCACAACAGCTGTCCTTGAAAGAGCCTGCCGCTCACTGTGCCAATTTCATTTGTTGGATGTTTATCTTTTCATAATATTCTTTAGAACTCATTATAAAATAAGAACATTAACTTTCTCGAGATTGATGCAGGAGAATCGCTTGAACCCGGGAGGCGGAGGTTGCACTGAGCCGAGATTGCACCACTGCACTCCAGCCTGGGCAACAGAGCGAGACTCCGTCTCAGAAAAAGAACATTTACTTTGTCTTAGTTATAATACCTCCATTTTTTTTTCTTAGTTTGTGTGCTGTCAACAGCAATTATTATTTTTATACACATAAGTTTTAAATCTTTATGTAGTCAAATTAATTTTTTCCTGCATGCCTTCTGCCTTTAGTGTTAGGCTTAGGAAGGCATTTTCACTAGAAGATTATGTATTTGCCAATATTTTCTCCTAGTGCTTTTATATTTTTGGTTTAATATTTAATCCATCTGGAATTTATGTTGGTACAAAATATGAAGCCTATCTTCCCCCATGTTTAGTGATTCATTCCAACATGATTTGTTTAACAATGCATCCTTTCCCCATGAATTGCTGATACTTTCTTTTTTTTTTTTTTTTTGAGATGGAGTCCCGCTATGTCACCCAGGCTGGAGTGCAGTGGCACAATCTCGGCCCACTGTGACCTCCACCTCCCGAGTTCAAGCAATTCTCCCACCTCAGCGTCCCGAGTAGTAACTGAGATTACAGGTTTGCATTATCATGGCAGGTTAATTTTTGTATTTTTAGTAGAGATGGGGTTTCACCATGTTGGCCAAGCTGGTTTTGAACTCCTGACCTCAGGTTATCTGCTGACCTTGACCTCCCAAAGTGTCAGGATTACAGGCATGAGCCACTGCACCTGACCAGATCCCTTTATTATCATATACTGAGATTTCTTTTTTTACTTGCTTATTTATTTGAGATGGAGTCTCGCTCTGTTGCCCAGGCTGTAGTGCAGTGGTGCGATCTCAGCTCACTGCAACCTCTGCCTCTCAGGTTCAAGCATTTCTCCTGCCTCAGCCTCCTGAGTAGCTGGGATTACAGATGCCCGTTACCACGCCCAGCTGATTTTTGTATTTTTAGTAGAGACAGGATTTCACCATGTTGGCCAGCCTGGTCTGGAACTCCTGACCTCAAGTGATCTGCCCAGCTTAGCTTCCGAAAGTGCTGGGATTACAGGCATGAGCCACCATGCCAGGCAGCCTTTCATTATTATTATTATTATTATTTTTGAGAAGGAGTTTCACTCTTGTTGCCCAGGCTAGAGTGCAATGGCACGATCTCAGCTCACTACAACCTCTGCCTCTCGGGTTCAAGCAATTCTCCTGCCTCACCCTCCCGAGTAGCTGGGATTACAGGCACCTGACACCATGCCTGGCTGATTTTTGTATTTGTAGCAGAGATGGGGTTTCACCATCTTGGCCAGGCTGGTCTTGAACTCCTGACCTCATGATTCACCCGCCTCGGCCTCCCAAAGTGCTGGGATTACAGGCGTGAGTCACCCTGCCTGGCCCATTATTATTTTTAATTGACATAATAATTGTACATAATTATGGGGCATAGAGTAGGATTTTAAAACATGTACCCCTATGAGAACTCTTAGCTTCCACATGAGTGAGAACATGTGCTATGTATCTCTCTGTGCCTGGCTTATTTCACTGCATACAATGAATTATTTTATATTAGTGCTTCAGTTCTTCTTTGTATTTATCTTCACTGATCTTTCCTGTAAGGCCTAACCTAGAAAACAAGTACACTTATAATTACCAATTAACTATTATATTATTACAATTTAGGCTAAGATTGCTTTAAGGAGTTGTGAAAGTAGCGGCTAAAATAGGATATTAGGTGTGGTCACACCATCTTGCACTTCTTGCTATAGACGAAAGCAGAAGTTCATTTTCTTTCACTTGCCCTTTCTCTCTTCACCTCCCTGCTTCTATTGGCAAAGCCCAACTTTTGCAAATGTCTTGGGGGTTTTTTCAACATAGGAAGAAAAGTACCCAAGAAATAGACATTGCTACGCACAAGGGTCAAATAAAATGAGTGCCTGAAACAAGTCAAATCAAAACCAGCTCCCTGACCATACACTCTCACATCCTCTGTCAAAATAAACACAAGTCATCCTGGGAGCTGAATTGGTTCATACTAAAAGTGAGTTAGTGTGGCTTTGGTTTAGGCTCAGGGATTGAACACCTGATTCTATTCTGTTGGTTGCCTGTGTTTTTATTGATTTTGCTTTTTATACCTTCTGCTTCTATCAAGATTATTTGTAGCCAGAAAGAATGGCTGCAACAGCGACTCCTTGAAGTAAATAGAATTTATGACAACTGTTACCCAAGAAGATTCGGAAGACGTATGACATGGCCTGTGGCCGCACCATGGCTAATGACTTATACTGCGGCCGGATGCACGAAGATGGGGGGCCTATCACAGTCCCTCCCTAGGGAACTGGGAAATCCAGAGAAGCTGAAGCACTGGCCATGAGTGGTGTGGCTGAGCTGAGCTGAGCTGTGGCTGAGCTGTCATGACTCAGGGGGCAGGTATTCAACAGCTGTTTGTTGAGTGATTGAGCGATGTACAGATGGCACAGAAAGGCTGTGATGGCTGCTTGTGAGCCGAAGTTTTGAGGAAGCTGAAACTGTAAGGAGAGGCAACTGTCTGGCAGCGAAGCATGAGCAACTCAATAGAGATGTGAAACAAGACGCAGAAATGTCATCAAACAGCCAGAGGAGTCAGGCAATCCCCTGAATGTCCTGTCTCTGATGGTTTCTCAGTTCATCGCCTCAAATCGCACCCGCTGGAGTTCTGCACTGGGTGAGGCTCAGGAGATAGGATGGTACCAGAGAAGGGAGACCCCCGTGCTTCCAAGTCTAGTCCATACCACAGGCACCTTTGCAAAGAGTGCCCTTGCCCCTCTTCCAGAGGGCTCTTGAGGTGAAGGGCCAACAGACAAAAATGTATTTTGGAAGACACAGTTACCCATCCCTTAGATGCCTACTGTATGGGTTAGGTCATTTATTTATTTATTTTAGCTGCAAAGGAGAAACTCGTAGGATCACTGTTTGGGGCAGGAGTATATTGCAAGCATACCCAATAAAGTGGGAGGAATTGCCTTACACAAATTCATTAGTGATACCATCACTGGGGCTCAGTACACAGGCTGCAAACCCAATCATTACAGGAGCCAGGCAGAAAACTCATGGGTTAGGCATGAGAAAAACGTCAGGATGCCCTCTCATTCTTTTATTTTTTCAATTTTTTGATAGAATTATAAGAGGTGGCTTTGGGCTACAGGTAATACAAATAACAGAAAACCCAACAGAGTGACTTAAACAATGTAAGACTTACTATTATCTCATGCTCCCTGAGTCTTCTGTGCCAGCCACCAACTTAGTCTCATTCTAAGCCGGTTCATAACGTGGTTGTGAACCGCCAGTAGGAGCTATTAGAGCTACAGGCTTCCTAACTCAAATCCACTTTGGGAGCGCCCATCTCTATTAGTCATCGCATACCTGTCCTTTCCTCCGGTCTGGCCCTCTAGTCTGACTGGGTCAGCTTACTTCATTTGTCCACTCCCGGACCAGTAACCACAGGCACCAGCTAAATTTCATGTCCTGAAAGGTTAGAGTCTGCATTCCTCAACTAGTCACCAGGAAGCGGCATGGGACTAGTACTGGTGTTGACTAGTTCTATCTGGGAACAAGGATGAAGTCAGGTTCTCCTGAGCTACATGGGAAGCTGGTGGGGGCAGGGGTAGGTTGAGGAAGACAAATACCTGAAGAGAATCAGGATTCTGTTTGAAAAAAGAAAGAGTATGGATGTTGGCGAATTAGTCAATCATACCCATTACATTTTAGTATTGAACGGGGCTGCTGGCCGGGTGTGGCGGCTCATGCCTATAATCCCAGCACTTTGGGAGGCCGAGGGACGCGGACCACCTGAGGTCAGGAGTTTAACACTAACCTAACCAACATGGTGAAACCCCTCCTCTATTAAAAAATATAAAAATTAGCCTGGCATGATGGCGAGTACCTGTAATCCCAGCTACTCGGGAGGCTGAGGTGGGAGAATTGCTTGAACTTGGGAGATGAAGGTTATAGTGAGCCAAGATGGCTCTATTGCACTTCAAACTGGGCAACACAGCAAGACTGTTCCTCAAAAAAAAAAAAAGGGATTGCTGTTAGAAGTTACTGAAATGATGGTGTGAACTAGACTATGTTGTCCAGTATGGTGGCCAACAGTCACAAACCACTTGAAATCTGGCCAGTGTAAGTAAAGCACAGAATTTTTCATTTTATCTAATTTTAACTAGTTTGAATAGCCACACATACGTAGTGGCTCCTGCACTGGACTGTGCAGATATAGAGAATTTTCTCTATGATAAGAAAAGTAAGACAATAGTCGGGGAGGGCGGGGTTAGGACAGCTAGGAAGTACCTGCTGTCTACAGACAGTGGCTGCTGCTCAGTGTCAGCAGATTGTGGCTATGGGGGGCAAATGTGTTTCCACTACCTGTTGCTATATAACAAACTGTCCCAGAATTTAGTGGCTTAAAAGAACAACCACGTTATTTGTTTATAATTCTGCTACCTGGGCTGAGGCTCAGCAGGGTCTCAGCTCTTCTGCTGTCTTGCTGGTGGTTGTTCCTGTGACTGCATTTAGTAGGCAGGTCATCTGGGATGCTGAGAATCCCCTCTCCATAGAGTTGCAGACTCCTCCTCAACATATGATGGAAGGTAAGTGGACTTCTAATATGACGGTTCAGGACCCCCCCAGTCACGAAAGTGGAAAGTGTCAGACTTTAAGGCTGTGCCCAGACCAGGCCCAGAGACATTTTTGACATATTCTTGTGGTCAAAGCAGGTCATGGGCCAAGCCCTGTGGCACTGTGATCTGTGAGGAATACATAAATTGAATACTATGGGGCATGGTTCAAAGCGGTGGGATCATACTAATGTAACAGGTAATCACGAGTCCAGCGTTGCCAGAGCTCATATTTATTTTCCCCAAATAGCAAGGTATCCAAACTTATACATGAAGCCTTTCAAATTATAACTGTTAGTTCACTTTCTTTTGGTACCAGCTTTATTTAGACATATTTGCATACTATTTAATCCACTTACTTAAAGTGTAGAATTCAGTGGGTTTTCATACATTGACAGAGATGTGCACATCTTCCTCTCCCCTCCCCCAGAACCAGGAAACTGTACTAATCTGCATTGTCTGTATGGATTTGTCTATTACCTATTCTGGCCATTGCATATAAATGTGATCTTGCAATATGTGGTCTTGGCTCCCTTCCTTTTTGTCTTTTTTTAACTTAGCTTTAGTGTTCTTCTCAAATGAGGCAATGCAATTGGATTAGTTTGCTATCATCCAAAAATGGCCAGTGTAGTGAGTACTGTTTGGACACTGGGTTATCACACGATTCAAGTCATTTTCTTTACTTTCATTCCATGTTTAATGTTAATTTTATTCTAGACTTTGCCTGGGTGTCAGTGCTATCAGTCTTAGAACAAATACTCAAAGATTCTGTCTCATCTACCAATTGCATCTACCAACTGCAAAGTGGAAGCAGCACTGGACTCATAATTAGATATAAGCCTCTCACTGAAGTTTGCGTACCATTACTTTCTTATTTTATTGATTTATTTGAGATAGTCTCACTCTGTCACCCAGGCTGGAGTGCAGTGGCATGATCTTGGCTCACTGCAACCTCCACCTCCGAGGCTCTAGGGATTCTTCTGCCTCAGCCTCCTGAGTAGCTGGGATTACAGGTGTGCACCACTACCACCTGGCTAATCTTTGTATTTTTAGTAGAGATGGGGTTTCACCATGCTGACCAGGCTGATCTCGAACTCCTGACCTCAAGTGATCTGCCTGCCTCGGCCTTCCAAAGTGCTGGGATTACAGGCATGAGCCACCACGCCACTGCACTCCAGCCTGGGTGACAGGAGCAAAACTCTATCTCAAAAAAGAAAATTGGTGTGTGTGTGTGTGTGTGTGTGTATGTGTGTCTATGTGTACATGTTCAAGGACATATATTAGGCTCCTGATCATACATGTACATACACATTTATATATACACATATATCCATATACACATATACATATATGTGTATATATATATATATATATACACATATGCACAAACATATATATGAGAATATAAGGTGACTTGCATCATTTACATCCAACAAATGGTCAGTCATTCACTCATTCAGTTAATTCTACACCTATTTATCATTGGCAAGTGCTGTGCTAGCCTCTAGAACTCTAGTAGTGGTTAAAACAAAGATCCCAGCCATCCCAGCTTTAAAGACAGGCATTCAGTAGTTGCACAGAATAAGTATAAATTATAATGGGTGCTGCGGGAAAAAAGTATAGGGGGTTCCAAGTCCATAAAAATGGGGAGCAGATCTAGTATGGCAGAGTTAGAAAAGTGATATTTGAGCTGACAGCTGGAAATGACAAGCATCAACAGACAGGTGGCAAAGGCTCAAGTTAGGCGTTCAATTATTCTCTCATTAGACATTTACTAAATATAGTGCCTGCTGTGTGGCAGCACTGTGCTGACCATCAGTCTATCCGTCGGACATTTAAAACAGTTTTTAAAAAGAGAATGCATGCAACTTCGAGACTTACTGGCAGGATGACTTCTCCAGATGACCTACTGGCAAGCAAACTTCCCCGGCACTGGCTCCACCCTAGTCTTAGCTGGAGGTAAGGATGAAGGAAGAGGTGGTCTTACACTAATTGAATCATTGCAGCAGCTGTGGGTCCAGATTCCTTTCTTACCCTTTTTGGTTTTTGTTTTTTGAGACGGGTTCTCACTCTGCCACCCAGGCTTAAGTGCAGTGGTGTTGTCACTGCTTAATGCAGCCTCCACCTCCCGGGCCCAAGTGATCCTCTTGCCTCAGCCACCCAAAGTGCTGAGACTATAGGCGTGAGCCATCATCACCGGCCTGGGTCCCACTTTCTGAAGCCATGCTGAGGGCTATTTTTGGAAGGCACTCTTTCACCACTTTGTGCCAAGCACTGCCAGTGGCAGGGGGCATAGTGAGGAACAAAACACAAGAGAACCCTGCCATCAGGAAGCTTACACCTGTGAACACATGCAGGTTGGGGAGATAAATGAATAAATTGAAAAATGTAACAGGAAATAGGAGAAAGAGTAACATGATGGAGTGGGGTACTTGGGCCTTGGATGGGCTGGTGAAAAAATGTTTCCTGAAGTCAATACTTGGGTGGAAGGTTGAACGGTGATGAGAGGCCAGCCAAACAACGACGGATGGTTTAGGGGCAGTCTCTGGGAAAGAAACAGGCTGGAGCTTGCCCTGTTCTAAGCCCGTGATTCTCAATGGGGGCGTGTTTGCCCCCAGGAGTCCTTTGGCAAAGTCTAGAAGACATTTTGGGTTGTTAACCTGAGGTGGTAGGAAGTGGAACTGGCCATAGTGGATAGAGAGGCCAAAGCTGCTGCTAAACATTGTGCAACGCACAGGACAGTCCCGTGGCTCAAAATGCCAACGGTGCACCCGGTTGAGAAACCAGATCCTCTCCAGGACTGAACGCCAGCCAGGGCAGGAGCACGGGGGCAGCTTGAGCAACCCCGCCTGGAGAGCAGCCTCTGTTTCAGTATGAGTCTGGGCTGCCTATTGGGCCCCACTGAAGCCCGAAGCCCGAAGAGGGCCAGGATCCTGCTTCTTTGTTTAATCCCTCTCAGTCTGACTGCGTGCAGTGGCTCATGTATGTAATCCCAACACGTTGGGAGGCTGAGACGGGAGGATCGCTTGATGCCAGGAGTTCGAGACCAACGTGCGCAACATAGCGAGACTCCCGTCTCAAAAAACTGTTTAAAAATTAGCTGGAGGCAGTAGCGAGCACCTGTGGTCCCAGTTACTCGGGAGGTTGAGGTAGGAAGATCCCTTGAGCCTGGGAGACTGAGGCTACAATGACGTGTGGCCGCATGATTGCACTCCAGCCTGGGCGAGAGTGAAACCTTGTCTCAAAAAAGCAAAAAAAAACACCCTCGGAGGCCAAGCTCCAGAATCTCCAGCTCCCGAAGCAACGCGGTCACCCGGAGAGCCCGCCACCTCCTCGCCGTTTCCGGGGCGGAGCCGGAAGTTCCGGCGAGTGGGGCGTTGAGCAGCGGCGAGCCCGCCCAATAGGGATAGCCCAGGCCCGGCAGTCTCGCGATAAGGGCGGCGGCGGTGGGTTCTGGGAGAGGCGACCGGGAGACCGAGAGAGGCAGCTGGCGGCGTTGCATGGAGGGCGTGGGGGGCGGTGCGGGCGAGCGGGCGCCGCTGCTGGGCGCGAGACGGGCAGCCGCGGTTGCAGCGGCGGCGGGGGCGTTCGCCGGCCGGCGCGCGGCATGCGGGGCCGTGCTGCTGACAGAGCTGCTGGAGCGCGCGGCTTTCTACGGCATCACGTCCAACCTGGTGCTGTTCCTGAACGGAGCGCCGTTCAATTGGGAGGGCGCGCAGGCCAGCCAGGCGCTGCTGCTCTTCATGGGCCTCACCTACCTGGGCTCGCCGTTTGGGGGCTGGCTGGCCGACGCGCAGCTGGGCCGGGCGCTCGCCATCCTGCTGAGCCTGGCGCTCTACCTGCTGGGCATGCTGGCCTTCCCGCTGCTGGCCGCGCCCGCCACGCAAGCGGCGCTCTGCGGGACCCTGCGCCCGCTCAACTGCTCGGAGCCCTGCTCCGATGCCGCCGCCCGCCGCTGCGCTCCCGCCACCTTTGCGGGGTTGGCGCTGGTGGGTCTGGGTGTAGCCACCGTCAAAGCCAACATCACGCCCTTCGGCGCGGACCAGGTGAGCCGCGCCCTCGCGCTCTCCCTGTCCCCGTCCAGCCCCAGCTTCTTCCCCTGCTCCTGCCTCTATCCTGCTCCGCCCCGAGACCGCAGAGGGAGCCCCTTGCTCCGGGGGGCTTCTGTCTAGTGCAGAGGAAGCCCGAGAGCAGGTGGATCAAGACCGGAGGGACCGGTGTGATAGGTGCTGGAAGGGCTTTGCCGGGGGCGGGATGAAGTCTACACACACAGTGATGACCACAGTGGCTTTGAAGAAAAGAGAGGCTGGGCGCAGTGGCTCATACCTGTAATCCCAGCACTTTGGGAGGCCGAGGCGGGAGGCTCGCTTGAGCCTAGGACTTTGAGACCAGGATGGGCAACATAGTGATCCTTGAGCGTACGAGTTGGAGGCTGCAGTGAGCTAGGGTCACACCACTGCACTTTAGCTTGGGCAACAGAATGAGACCCCATCTCCAAAATAAATAAAATTTAAAAATAGACTGGGCATGCGGGCTAACGCCTGTAATCCCAGCACTTTGGGAGGCCAAGGCGGGCGGATCACCTGAGGTGAGGAGTTCGAGACCAGCCTGGCCAACATGGTGAAACCCTTTCTCTACTAAATACAAAAATTAGCCGGGCGTGGTGGCGTGCCGCCAGTTAATCCCAGCTACTCGGGAGGCTGAGGCAGGAGAATCGCTTGAACCCGGGAGGTGGAGGTTGCAGTGAGCCAAGGTCGCGCCACTGCACTCCACCCTGGGCGACAGAGCGAGACCCAATCTCTAAATAAATAGGAACTTCTCTTTGTTCAGGCCGTGTAAATTCAGACCAGAAGGATAGGCAAGAGCTATTGTTACAGGAGTTTTCCAGATATGGGATTCGCAGGTGCAGAGGCCTGGGGCCAGGAAGCCAGGGAAGGGGAAACCCCCTTGTTGCCTCGCTTCTTTACAAAGAAGTGGAAAACACTCATGCTGCGTTTTTGTGGTTTTAAAAGAGTTTTGGGCTAGGTTGGGTAGGAAAGCTCAGATGAAAATGAGTTTGAATCAAGTTAGCATCCAGCTGCTCCCCTGTAACTGCCAAGAAATGAGGGAGGAACCACTGCAGCTCTTCAGGAGGGGAGAGGAAATGGTCACCAAGCATTAAATGCAGAGTAGGCAGCCTCTAAGAGCAATAGCAAACTCAGATCATTCAGAAAATCAAAACTAAAGTGGGAAGTGAGGTGACAGGCTGGGCCGGATCATGTGAGGAGTGTTAAAGCATTTGGATACAGTAGGGAGCTTTACTGGGTTCCAGCAGGGAGTAATAAGATTTACGTCATGTGCAGAGCAGGCGCCGAAGCTGGGGTGGCAGATCAGGTCTTCTTGTTTTTTGAGGATTTGCAAGCGAAGAATCGTCCTTACGTTTTTAAGGGTCGGAAACAGAATAATTTTTGACGAGTGAAAATTTTACGAAAATCAAATTTCAGTCTCCATAAATCAAGCATTTTTGGAACATAGCCTCACCCATTTCTGCTACACAGCCAGACTGCTGGGGCTGCTTTCACCAAGCAGTGGCCGAATTGAGTAACTGCGATGGAGACTAAATGTCTCATAAAACTTAAAATGTGAACTGCTTGCCCCGTCACAGAAGTGTGCAGATGCTTGTTGTAGAGAATGGGTTGTATAGGGAGTGGTACAACAGCGGCATTAGGTGGAGTATCTCATAACTAGAGTGGAGGCAATGGAGGTGGGGGTGAAGTGGATGGATGCAGTAGGCTGTGGAAGTAATACCCCAGGCTGGGTCATCTGTCATGTAAAGAGGTTTATTTGGTTTAGGGTTCTGAAGCAGGGTGCCAGCATCTGCTCTGCTGAGGGCCTCTGGAACTGCCAGCTGTGTGGAGATCACATGCCCTAGAGGAAGTGAGAGAGAGGGAGGAGGGAGGGGCCCAGCTTGTCAATGACCTCCCTCATAGGAGAGTTCACTCCTAACTGCCACAGCCCCAAGCCTTTCTTCAGGGATCTGTCCCCATGACCCAAACACCAGGCCCCACCAGCACCACTGGAGGTCAAATTTCTTCATGAGATTTGGAGGGTCAGACATTGACAAGGCATGTGAACAGTAGGGAAGGTGACTCCTAGGCTTTTGCACTGATTGTGAGTGCCTGTTTTTTGGGAACATTTGCTGGGGGCTTACTATGCACCATACACACTTCTCAGTACAGTACTTGGTTAGTTCACGTGACACACATGCTGTTATGGTGCCCATTTTACTGATGGGGAAACTGAGGCTTGGGAGGTTAAATCATTGGCCCAAAGTTACACAGCTTGTGTGTGACTGAGCCAGGATTCAAAGCCTGTCCTTTGAATCTGAGCTTTCACTCTGCCTGTGAAAGGCCATCCCATTCCAGTCAGGAGACACCTTAGAGTGACATCAGAAGTGATAGTCTTCTAATAGAACAGTGGCATATGCTTACCTACTTGACCAAATCTGAACCTCACAAGAGTTACATCCATTTTATTGATGAGGAAACAGGCACAAAAAGAGATCACTTTCTTGTTGCTTATAGGTAGTGAGGGGTCAAGCTGGACTTCATTCCAGTCAGATTCTTCCTTAGCTACTGCACTAAAATGGGCCCAGTGTGCCTGTGTTCTGTGATGATTCTGCAGGGCTGGATCTCGAGGCCGGCTCTTGGCCTTGCGGAGCCATTGGCTCGTGGGTCGACACTGAAGGAACGGGCTGGTAGCACAGTCAGTGTTTGTTTTTTAAAGACTTGGTCATGTCACACAAGCATACCTGAAAGCTTATGTTATGCCTCTTACTTGTGCCATTCCCACGTGATCTCATTTAAGCCTCACAACAGTTGATGGTGTATGTGCTGCAGTCACACCTGTTGTACAGGAAGCAGAGGCCTGGAGGATTGGCTCCCAAGGCTGCACAGCAGGTGCGTAGGGGAGCTGGTGTGGGGCCCTGGCAGCCTGACTTACAAGCTGGTGCTCTCCAAGAGGTAACAGACAAGTAACTGATACTTCTTAAAATGAGGAGGAAATGGTGCTGGGTGATCTCAAATGAATCTGACAGAATATGCGCTCTTTCATCCGTAATTAAATGTGGATGTTGAGAGATGTGCCTTCTTCCACAAGATAGCTGGCCTAGTCTCTTCCCATGTAACACTGTCGTGGGAAAAGGGAACCATCTGGATGAAAGGCTACTTGCTAGACCTGGCCGCCCCCGCATCACGGCTGAGTGATGGGATCCCAGCTGCTTTCAGGGTCATTCTTCTTGGATACTTGGGATAGTCTGTAGACCACCTATTAGCCAATAATGTACTGATGTTGCCTTTCTTAGGTGTGGTAATCTCACTGTGGTTAGAAGAATGTCCTTATTTCCAGGAGACCCATGATGAAATTTTGGGGGTGAAATAGGATGCTGGAGCTTATTTGTAAATAGTTCAGCCAGAAGTATTTTTTTTTTTTTTTTTTTTTTTTTTTAAGACCAAGTCTCACTCTGATACCCAGGCTGGGGTGCTGTGGTGTGATCTCGGCTCACTGCAACCTCCGCCTCCCAGGTTCAAGCTATTCTCGTGCCTCAGCCTCCTGAGTAGCCAGGATTACAGGTGTGAGCTACCACACCTGTCTAATTTTTGTATTTTTAGTAGCGACGGGACCTTATCAGGTTGGCCAGTCTGATATCGAACTCCTGACCTCAGTGAGCCACCTGCCTCAACCTCCCAAATGTCTGGGATTACAGGCATGAGCCACTGCAGTCGGCCAGGAGTATTTTTTATATATAGAACAAAGAGTGCTGAGGATCTAAGTGAAGAGTAGAAAACTGTGCATTTTGCGATTCAACTTTTCTATACATTTGGAATTTTTTTTAACGAAAAGAGAATGTCCACTGATGAATGTATAAGCTAAACGTAGTATAGCCGTACAATGGAATATTTTTCAGCCATAAAAAAAGAAATTAAGTACTGATGAGCCTTGAGAACATGACACTGAGTGAAGGAAGCCAGACACAAGGCTCCAGTTATGTGATTCCATTTATGTGGAATGTCCGGAAGAGGTGAGTCTGTGGAGACTGGAAGTAGATGAGGAGTTGCCAGGGGCCAGGAGAGGGCGTGGGAGTAACTGAAAGGGAACAGGGCTTCCTGTTGGTGTGATGAGGATGTGGGTTTGGATAGCAGTGTTGGTTGTACATCTCAACATACTAAAGACTACTGAATGGCACACTTTTAAAGGGTGAGTTTTGTGGTATGTGAGTCATACCTGAGTAGAAAAGCATTAGGGGGAAGAAGCACCCTTATGCCAGAGTGCTTGTCCTGTGGCCAGGTGGCAGGTCCCCTCCAGGTACTGCTGCTTCATGGCAGGAGGCCCGGCTGGGGAGCCTGAGGTGTGCAGGCCTGAAGCATGCTCTGCTGTGCCCCAGGCTGGGGTTAATTTGTCCCGGGCTAGACCTTGTCATTTAGAGGAAACCTATTTGTATTTTTAAGGTGCTTTTTATGCTTCTTTGTCACTCACCTCTTCATCTCCCATGTAGAGCCTCTGGGAAACATTCTGATAGGAGAGATGAATGGGGTCAGGCTGCATAGCTTTGAGGAGGAGGCCTAGTTGGCTTTTGAAAGAGGATATGTGAGCTGTGCGTCCAAGGGAGATGTATGTTCATGTAAATCACATCAGGCCCATATCTTCCCCCAGCGCTTCACCTTTTTCAAAGGTCACAATCATTCTTGGTGGATGGATTATTTGAAATAGTGACCTGAAAGAAGAAAATCTTATTTTACAGATAAGCAGAGCAAATGATGCATTTTTTTTCTAAAGAAGAAACTGAAACTATATTTTTAGGAATTCCTCTGTCAGCCAACTGTTGAGCTTGCTGTACACAATTCTGTTATTGTAGCTTTTCTTCTCCAAATTGATTTTGGTGGTATCTTTTGACCAGTCATGTGAAAACCTTGTTTATCCTTGGTAGGGCGCATGGTTGCTGCTCACACGATGATGTCATGCAACCCATGGGAAGGGAGGCTGTGGCCTGTCAGCCGGGAGCGAGGAAGCATGTGATGTCCCTTCACAGCAGCCAGCTTCCCTTGTTACAGAAATGCCTGGTGTGTGGCTATTTAAGGCTTAGTAATAGTCCTTGGTTTATAAAGTAATTTTGATGGATTACTCTTGGAAGTTGAAACAGATTGACCACCACAATTACACAGGAAATGAGGATGAAAGTCGTTTTAAGGTTAGGATCTTCCTAGACTATCAGATGCTGAGTTTTTCGTGCTTCATCTGAAGAGGACGTAGGTCTAAGACTGGGAAGATGTGTGCAGGGCCTCTGTGGAGAATGGAAAGGCCTGAGTACATTTCAGGTGTTAGACAGTTTTGTCTCTATTAAGTTTAGATATTATGTTCACTGGCCTTTTTTATTCTTGTGAAAAAATTGCTTTTTGTTTGTTTGTTTTCACACTTGCAGTTTTCTTTTCTCAGTAACTATTTCTCTGCTCACATTTTTCATGTTTCTTCCTGGTCCATGTCTAGTATAGCATGAGAATTGGTGTCCACTGTTGAGCAATATTTAAATGCATTGTGTCCCAGTGAAGAACTGTCTTAGATGTCTAAGAAGTTCTCAACTCAAACATTTTATTCAATAGAGATGTCTGCATTTGGTCTAGGACCTCTGTTCAGTATTGTCATAGATAGGAGAAAAGTTTAAACTTTTGAGAACATGTGATTTTGTTTTAAACTTAGATTTTGAGTTTCAAGTGGTGTTACTATATATATAATTAATTACCTGCCACCACAGTAGCCATGATTAACCACTTGGATTTCAAACAAATCTCTTTTTGAGGAGCACACATTGTTTTTTGTTTTGCTCTATTTTGTTTAGAGAGGAGCACACAATTTTACACCTCTGCTTTAACTTTTTAAAAATAGAGCTTAGAATAGTATATCAAATATGTGACTGCTAAAAAGATGCATGTCCTTATTGAATATCATATCTTTTTTTTTTTTCTTTTGAAACAGGGTCTCACTGTCTCCTAGGCTGGAGTGCAGTGGCACTATCACAGCTCACTGCTACCTCCTCCCTAGTTCAAGGGATCCTCCCACCTCAGCTTCACAAGTAGCTGAGACTGTAGGTGCATACCACTGCACCTGGCTGATGTTTATAATGTTTTGTAGAGATAAGGGTCTCGCTGTGTTCCCAGTCTGGTCTCGAACTCTTGAACCAAGTGATCTGCCTGCTCCGGCTTCCCAAAGTGCTAGGATTCCAGACATGAGCCACCATCTGTGGATCCAGAAACTAGACCTATTATTGGCATAAGAATTTCCAACTCTTTCATAACCTGTGACTTAAGAATGAGACGGTAGAAGTTTTTAAGACAGCAAGAGAGCCTTTTTATGAGAATCAGCATCAGCCTTTCATAAGTTTGTTGAAAAGAAATTTAGGAAATGAAACTCACTAGAAATGTCTGACGAGTACAGGGCTCATTCGCATGGTGTCTTATTTAGTGGTGAAAATCCAGGTGGGCAGAGAAGGCTTCTGGTGTGTCTGCCCCCAAATGACCTGTTCCCAGCCTCTTGGACTCCACTGAAGTAGCCTCATGAACTGCATAAGCCTAGATGTTGCATGATTGCCTTAGTGCTTTTGTTTGAATCCAGGACGTCAGTGATTTTTGAGAAATCCCTACCCTTATCAGAATTTCTTATGATTTCATTGGTAGCCTGTCTAATCTAAAAATAATAGCATATGGTTTTATCTGTAATCCGTAATTTCTTCTTTGCTTTAAGTTTATCGAGATCTCTGGTTCTTAGGAGACCAGATACAATCGGTATGGGTAGTGGCTTGGCCTCACTGAACAAATGCTGCCTGCAGTGTTTCTCTTTGGGGTCTAAGTGTATTTGCAGGATGCCTCATGGTACATGTAGCTCAGTAAGGCATGGAGCTTTGTAACATTGGTTCTAACGCTTACCTGTGAGTAGAAGTCACCTGGGAAGTTGTTTGAAATGCAGATTCCTGGGCCTGGGCTGCAGAGACAGTGATTCAGCAGGTCTGGAGTATGGGTCCTGTGACTCTGTTTTTTTGTTTTTTGTTTTTGAGACACAGTTTTGCTCTTGTTGCCCAGGTGGAGTGCAATGGTGTGATCTCGGGTCACTGTCTCCTGGGTTCAAGCAATTCTTCTGCCTTGGCCCCGCCAAGTAGCTGGGATTACAGGTGCCCACACCACGCCTGGCTAATTTTTGTAGTTTTAGTAGAGGCGGGGTTTTACCATGTTGGCGAGGCTGGTCTCAAACTCCTGCCCTTAAACCTCCCAAAGTGCTGGGATTATAGGTATGATCCACCATACCCGGCTGACTGTATTTTTTTTTTTGAGACCGAGTCACCTCTGTTGCCCAGGCTGGAGTACAATGGCATGATCTCACTGCACTTTCCGCCTCCTGGGTTCAAGTGATTCTCCCGCCTCAGCCTCCCGAGTAGCTGGAATTACAGGCCTGTGCCACCAGGCCCAGGTAAATTTTGTATTTTTAGTAGAGATGGGTTTTCACCATATTGGCCGGGCTGGTCTTGAACTCCTGATCTCGTGATACACCCGCCTTGGCCTACCAAAGTGCTGGGATTACAGGCGTGAGCCACCACACCCGGCCTGACTCCGTATTTTTAAAGAGCATTCCAGATAATTCCAAGGCAAGTGGTTCAGATACTTAGAAAAATTCTATAGCAGGTGGTCCACATACTCGGAGAAACTCTCTAGGATTTGTTGGAATTTAGTGTAATTAAGTGAAACCTACCCAGCACCTGTAGTAATTAAAAGCATAGGGTGTGTGTTTTGTGAAGAAATCCGTGAATGTTTCTGTAAACACCATGTTGATTGTGTTGCATTTCTTAAAAGTTGAGATGACAACGATAATTTTAACCATTTGACTGTATATGTTTTTCATCCTTGAAGACTATCATATATTTTCAAGTGTCTTTCCTCCCTGTTATTTTAGGTTAAAGATCGAGGTCCAGAAGCCACTAGGAGATTTTTTAATTGGTTTTATTGGAGCATTAACCTGGGAGCGATCCTGTCATTAGGAGGCATTGCCTACATTCAGCAGAACATCAGTTTTGTCACTGGTTATGCGATCCCCACAGTCTGCGTCGGCCTTGCTTTTGTGGTCTTCCTCTGTGGCCAGAGCGTTTTCATCACCAAGCCTCCTGATGGCAGTGCCTTCACCGACATGTTCAAGATACTGACATATTCCTGCTGTTCCCAGAAGCGACGTGGAGAGCGCCAGAGTAATGGGTAAGCCCTTAATTCTCATCTCGGGCTGTTTGATAGGACTTATCGATCTCTTTATTAACATCCTCGCTAGGTTTGTTGTGTGCTTACCGTGTGCTGGGCCTGGTTTACATGTCTTCTCTCCTCTAGCCTTGCATTTCCCCAAGGAGGCAGGCGCAGCATTATTATCCCCATCTTAAAGACGGGCCAGTGGCCTGATTCCAGAGCTCCTGCTTTAACCTTCACATTGCACTTCCTCTCACTGCCAGTGTAGATGGAAGCTCCTTTAGTGCCAGATTATAAAGGTAGAAGTTTGCAGAGGACATCGAGGAGACAGAAAACATGCTTGATAGGTTTCTTTTTATTTTAAAAGGTTTTGAAATACATTTGGATGAAAAACTAAGCAGTTGCTTATGCTGTCAGTACCTGTCTCTACTCTTGAAAAAGTAAGCCACTGCCTCTTCCTTAAAGGTCAGCAATGGATCAGGTTGGCATGGGCTCCATCATACAGCGGTCAGGTCTGTAACTCTGACAGGAAGGTACAGTCGCAGAATGGCGAGATGCACTGAGGGTGACCAGATGGTCTCATGGGACTTACCTGGTGTTAGCACCAAAGTCCCCTGAACTGGGGTTTTTAGCTGAAAGTCTTGTGTCCTCAGAACACCTCCAAGTCCCTCCAAGTCACTGGCCAGCTATGGCTCATGCCTGGTGATGTTAGATGCCAGTTAATAAAGAAAAGTCCAGACCTTCAGCCCAAGAAGAGAACTCAGAAATTTTTGTGTTATTCTTTATTGAGGCATAATTTACAGGTAGTGAAATTTACCCCTCATTGCTGTACAGTTCTGTGAATTATGACAAACTCACTCAGGTTGTCTAAGCACTAGTGCAGTCAAGGCATAGATTATTTCCATCATTCCGGAGAAGTCTCTGGGGCCTTTTGTACTCAGTCCCCTCACGGAATGTTTTATCAGCGTAGAAATGCCTGGTGGCCTCTGGGTGGGAGGCCCGTCACTCAGCCGTTGGAGGGAGCGTCCTGTGTCTCTGAGCTGTGCAGCCCCCTGTGGCATGGCACTGGCTGCTGGGCGCTCTTCTCCAGGCCCACTCCCACATCCACCTCCCTGCGGCTTGCCTGTGTTTGTTCTGCTGTGCTCGGAGCCACAGCGAAAGCGAATGTGTCTACTATTTCTTCCACTTGGTAGGTTGAAACTACACCAAAATAGCCCTGTGCACCTACTTCTTTGCTCCAGGCTGAACATCTCTGCTTTCTCCAGCTGTCCCTGTGTGGAGTTCTGGCAGATCTCACCAGTCTAAATGACCTATTGGAAATGCCGATCGGTCACTGTGGCATCAGACCCATAATTCAGCACTGCAAATGGTGGGACAACACTAAAGAATTTTTAGTAATTCAAATATAGGAGGCTGAGGGGGAAGGATAACTTGAGCCCAGGAGGTCAGGTCAAGGCTGCAGGGAGCCGTGATTGTTCACCACTGCACTCCAGCCTGGGCAACAAAGTGAGACCCTGTCTCAAAAAAATAAAAAAGTAGCCCCATCTTAGCTGACACTAGTCTTTTGCCAGGGATTTATTTGATTAGATAAAAGCAGTGTTTCAGATCCTAGAAGTCTTTTTCAGGAACAACCCTTAAAGTTTCAGTATCTGTGTGGGTGGTACCACATAGACATTTCTGCAAGAGAACAGCATTGTTTGGTGGACATATTTGGGTTTTAATGCACAAATGGTAGCGTGGAGAGGGTTTGGGGCAACTTTTACTTAGGAAACTGATTGTTTCCTGAGTAATCCCTGAGGATTGTTTTTGAAAGTCTTCTTGGGCAAAAATAAGGGGAAAAAGTGGGGGCTAGCTTGATGGTCTGAGGCATTCTCAGAGTCTGCTGTTTGTATGAACTGGCTCTGTGACCTTGGGCAGGTTACTGATCTTGCCAAGCCCAGCTTTCCTTTTTGTACAGTGGAGATGGATTCATCTCAATTGTGAGGCCTGAGCACAGTGATGAATGCAAGGCCCTCAGCAGGATGCCAGACACATGATTAGGGCCCCATCAGTGACAACCGCTGTGATGAGGGTGCCTGCAGGAAGCATGACATACCTGGCATTTTTACAGTCATAATGATTCATTTCATCTGGCCCAATCTCAGTTTCAGTCCAGGTGGATCTGTGTTTCAAAGATGATACAGTGCTTGATATTAAATGAGAAATGAAGGTACGTACTTTGAGATACATACTTATTTGAGAACCTGTGAGAACCAATGGGCTCTCCCTGGAGAATACACACACATTTATATGCAGACTTCACAGAGACTTGAGGGGCACAGGTGTCCTGAAACTGGAGCCCATAATCTTTCATGGGGAGGAGCAGAGGGCTCTTGTGGGTGTTTGGGTGTCACTTGTGACCATGGCTTCATGTTGGACCCTTATATGTTGCAAAATAGTGCACTTAACAATATGTATAACCCGGTAAAGCTTCAGATGCATATTCACTTCACAACTTTTAAATACTCTAATGATGTAAAGCGAAAGTAATATAACAATTAACTTGTCTGAATGATTCTTTGTGTGAAAATGGATTTGTTATATGGTATTTAAATGTTTTTAGTGAAACATATTTAGTATGATGTGGTAAATCACTGATAGTATCTGTGTTAGGTACAAAAAGACTTTTGATTTCCTTTTTTGGAAAAAAAGTAGTACTTGAAGAAGTTAAGAATGTTTTCAGGTGAGAGTATTTATAATGTCTTTGGAATTTATTTTCACTTTTGGGTGTTTTTGTTTCTGATTATTTCCTCCACTAGACTAAGACATCAGGACAGGAGCCCTGTCCTTTAAAAATGTGCTCCCTTGTCCCCAGCCCCCAGGTAGAGCAATGCAGGGCCCACAGCAAGTACTTGATCAATATTTGTTGGATCAAATTAGTTTTCTTGTTCAAAATTTGGCTAAAATATTAAGTTATAGTTTTCAGCTCTTTTTTCCCTCTCTCTGAACGTCCAGACTTAAAATGTTGGCTTTATAAGATAAAAGAATTTAAAATAGTGGCACCATAGTAAAACGGGACATGAGTTAATAAACTAGAAAGCAGACAGGTGCCATTTCTGTTGGCTTCCCACAGTTAAACACAGTCTTAATGGGACTTAACTCTCTCTTGGTACTTCCGGCTTTAGAGAATAGTGTACACTTTGTTTTCCCATTTTATCTCTGAGATTCTTGGTGCCCACTCCTCATTAGAGTGTTGTGGAGCTGCGAGAGAGGGTGGAGCTCTCTAGTGGAGCTCTCTAGTGGGGCCTGTTCATTTTCTAAATAATGAAGCAGGCCCACAGCGAGTAAGTGAAGCTCACTAATACAAGAGCCAGGAATTCCAGGTCCATGTTCCTGCTGTGACCGGCAGATGTCAGGGCAATGGCAGGGAGTGGAGGCGCAGTGGTGTCCTGCGGGGTTCAGGGCCTCAGGCTCTAAAGCCAAGACTGCCTGGGTCCAAGTCCTGGCTGTACCTCAGGCACCCTTCTCATTCTCTGTGCCCAGGTGTCCTCCTCCATACAACAGGGCCCTGAGGAGTTTGAACACTGCACGGTTAATGAGGGAGCATGTAGTGCACACTGCATTCGGTACGTCCCGTTTCCTGCTGTCTGGACAGAGCCGGGGACATCCTCCTCTCATCACCACCAGCACTGCCCTCTCCCTCAGCTGTTCCTTAAGCCAAGAGCTGACAGCTTTTCTCCGACGACAGAACCCTGCCTCAGTCCTGCCGTGACTCAGCTTAAGCCAGCAGGGTTTTGTCAGCAGCATTGGTCTTGGCTGTCAGGTCTTGATATTTGATAAATTAGCTAATTAAAAATTGACACACTCCAGTGCATTTTTTCACATGTTATCCAGTGGCATGGCCGGTGTCCTTCCCAGTGTCAGGTGGAGCTGCAGGCTCTCTGCACTCAGAGACGGCCGAGCTGGCAGCAGCGCTGGGGCTGAGCTCAGCCATGGTTCAGACTGTCATCACAGATCTTCCAGCCATGCGATTGTACTTTGACTAGAAAGTCCCTTTGTCAGCTGTTTTAGTCCATTCTGTGACATTTAGAAGTAGGTAGCTGTGTTTGATGTGCACATTTAGTGAGTGAAATACATGGAACGAATTGAAGCAGATTCAATACAGTGAGCTGGTTTCCTACCTCCAAACGTAATTTGTGACCAAATAACTGATTGCTGGCAGGGGAAGAAAACTAATTCCTTCATTTTATTTCCCAAAGTGAAGGCATTGGAGTCTTTCAGCAATCTTCTAAACAAAGTCTGTTTGATTCATGTAAGATGTCTCATGGAGGGCCATTTACAGAAGAAAAAGTGGAAGATGTGAAGGCTCTGGTCAAGATTGTCCCTGTTTTCTTGGCTTTGATACCTTACTGGACAGTGTATTTCCAAGTGAGTGGTGACAAACAGGTTCAATTTCCTTTATCTTCCTATGAAGTCTTGCCCTAGCACTTGTTTTGGCCATTTTTAAAGTAGTTAGGACTAGGTGATTTTTTTTCCATGAGTCTGTGGAATCTTGGAATTTTTGTTTTCAGTTATGGAGTCATTTTGGCTGCTTTAAATATTTTTAAAGCCTTTCTGAAAAAGAAGCTGAGAACAGGTATGCTTCTGGTTTTCCAGGCCCCTCTTGTTAATGTAATTTCTCCTGCGGATAACTGGCCATTCTTTTTCAAAATGGATCTCCAGAGGACTTTACAATCACCAGATCATTGACTTGTCTGTTTTCAGACTTGAGCCATTGTCTGTTCCTGGGAGTCACTGCTGTGTTGTATCTCAGAGTCTAGTTTAGGGGAAGGGCAGGATGCTTAAGAGTGTTTGAGATCACAGGTGGTTCACATGTAGTAATACTGCTTTTTATACCCAGATGCAGACGACATATGTTTTACAGAGTCTTCATCTGAGGATTCCAGAAATTTCAAATATTACAACCACTCCTCACACGGTAAGAACAATTGTAATGATCTAAAAATTGTCATTTCAGGCTTATATAATAAATTGATTCCTTTTACCAACTGTAAATGTTTTATGAATGCTATCAGCACAAACAAAAAAGCATTGTTACTGAAATAGAGTTTTTACTTATTTTAGAGAATATTTTTTCATTGGTTGTATCATTTACTAGATTAGTTTGACCAACATCAGTTAAACGTTACTTAGTATTTTTCACCCGATTATTTTCCCCTCAAGGCACAGAAAAGCAAATGCAGATTCATTTAGAAATAAATCTTTTCCCAGTTTCTTTGTCTCTAAACTGAAGAGGTTGTATCTTGGAGAGGAACTGTTCTTTATGTGCATTTCTCCCATTGAGATGTGTGTTCTCAAGACAGGTGATGACCTGTATTACAGGGGAGTAAACGCTTCCTGTGTTTCACCCCAGCTCCCTGCAGCCTGGCTGACCATGTTTGATGCTGTGCTCATCCTCCTGCTCATCCCTGTGAAGGACAAACTGATCGATCCCATTTTGAGAAGGAACGGCCTGCTCCCATCCTCCTTGAAGAGGATCGCTGTGGGCATGTTCTTTGTCATGTGCTCGGCCTTTGCTGCAGGTAAGAAGTGTTTCTGTTTGTTTCCTCCTCAGGCCTGACTTGGGCAGTTGTGGATTCAGAATATAGTGTTCATACCTGGTCATGCTTCACGCTGTTCAGGAGGTGCCTGTCTATAAAAGAGGATGTGTATCAGTTATTTTACACCACTGATTCTTTACTTTAAAGTAAGTTTATTTTCTGGAGGATATGTCATTTTTCTTCAGGTACTAAAACCATTGGATTTCTCTGAAAAGTGACTTTTGGATTGAGTTCAAGGAAGCTTGTTCTTCCCTACTGATTTAGAATTAGACTTTTGAATGCTGAATAGATGAATTTTTATAAATTAAAGGTACTACATAATTCTCAAGAATGAGAATTCTACCTTCTGATTACTAACCTTAGGTTTATTAACAAGTGTGAGGGTGCCTGTGAGTCCTTTGAATTTTTATGTAAAATTCTGCATGCATTTTTCTGGTGACAAAAGTGTTTCTAGATTGTTATAGGCTCATGGACAGTGTATCCTCCCCCTACAAATAAACCTGATAAGAATGAATGCCGACATCTCTAAACTCTGACAAGGAGAGTTATCCTGTTAAGGATTTCCATTCTGTTTTCATAATTCGTATGTTCTGAAATGAGTTGCTCATCTTTTGCTGATAAAGCTGGGTATTGCTGACTTTCTCAATTATTTTGGAGTTCTTCCTTCATTAATATTTGAAAATTATTGAATGATAAAATACCTTAGTTACATAATAAGAAAAGCTTGATATTCTTGAATCAACTATATATTATCTGCTGTTATGAGGACTTCAGTGTTAAGTGCTGCTGAAATGGAATTTAATATTCTCAAACAATGCTGCCTTCATAGCAGCCTTCACCTGCTTTTGCCAGACTGAACATATTGATACAGCACTTAATAGATTTTGAGAAATTAGTCCCTGGGCTTAAGAAATCTCTATTCTAGAGACTGGGACATTTTAGAAGACGATTGCATTTTCTTTTGTTCAAATAGTTAATTAAAGCGAGGTCGTGACTGAATGAAGTTTTTACTGTGTGCTTTCTTTATAATTCAGCTTCTCTCCCAGAGCTATGGCACATGGAGAAATAAGCATGGGCAGAGAAGAGCTGAATCACTGCAGGGCTCTTGGTGCAGGCTGCAGTCAGCAGAGTGCGCACGCTGATGGGCTGTCTGCAGGAACAGTCTTTGCATTGTAGACTGTCTGCCTGTCTATCCTACCTCCCCAAAGCGCAGGCCTGGCTTTGGCTTCAGACCTCTCTGTCTCCCTGTGTCTGTGCCCCGTCACCACACTGGTTGATGCCAAGGAAGGGAGTCCTTGTACCCTCCCTGTGGGAAAGAAGATGTCCTTGGTCTCCAGAGGCATCTCCAGTAGATACTTGGTTTGGGCTCCTTCCCTAACATCCTCTCTTTCAGTTTCATAAATGGCTGAATCGCTTCTGTGGGCTGCCTTGAGAGACATGCAGGCCATTCTGGTGGTTTCTATTTGAGCTTGTGAAGGAAACAAGTGCCAGATAAGTCACTGATGAGATTTCCCCATCGCGCTCCATCCGTTCTGTCTTTTAAAAGTGCTGGCAGAATACACAATAGATCAAGTCCAGTGCTCACTGACCAGAGTCAGCGGCCTGTGCACCATGCTTGCCTTCTTAGTGACTGTTGGCGCCTGCGGGGAGGCAGGCGCTCTGACCTAGTGTGACTGCAGCAGCCCCAGAGCCTCTGAATTGGTGACACAGAAGTGGAAAACACACAGCATGTGTGCGTTCTTAAAAAGCCTTTCTTTGTCAAGTGACCCAATATTGGGAAGAAGCTTTAACCGTCAATAGTTGGGAAGAGTTACATATATCTTATAACTTGACATGAGTACAGTTTATTAAATTTAATATAAGCAGCTGCCCGTGTTTGATGCGCTTTCATTCCCACCTCTAGTGAGTATTATTTAGGGATGTTAATGATCTTTGAGTAGAGACTTGCAGCCATCATACATCATAGCAAACTAAAATTTTAATGCTTAACCACCTACACCCATCATCAATCCCGGTCTTCCACTTAGTGCCATGCCTGACGGAGGCCACTTTTTCTCTAAAGGTCTTCAGATGCAAATTCGGCAGGTCCAAGGAGCTCTTCCTCCTCAGCTTAAGAAAAAAAGTATGTTAATTTGTTAAATTTAATTTTTCCCCTTATAACATTGTGTATGTGTTGTTAAATTACAAGAGTAAAAAGATGCTCATGGGAGAAGAGGAAAGCTTAAAAACGTGAAGGAGAGAATGAAGATCCACTGTGTCCTTAGAGCTGCTCACTGCTGTTATTTTACTCTTGGTCTTGTTTGTGTCTGTACACAGGCATCTTTTATGGTTTTGCAAAAGCAGAATTCTACTGTGTAAGCTGATCGGCGCCTAAGAAAAATCAAATGTAAGAAAGCTATGAAAATATAATAAAAGTTGTGTGTATTAATGGCAAGAAGAGAACCAATAGCGTGTGAGCCGTAAACTACACATACGCACACGCAGACACAGTTGGAAACAGTCGAGATTCCATCACCCAAGGAAATCCTCTAATAACATTGTGTAAATGCATGGGAAATTATAAAAGTACATGATATATAACTTATGTTTATACTGTCCTCTGTAACCTGCTTATAAAAAACAGCATATCATTAATATTCTTTCATGTGAGACACTGAGCTGCGTTCCTTCATTGTCGGATGTTTTGGATTCTAGTTTGCACTGTTTGAGTAATCGTTACAGTGAAATGTTTTTACTTACCTTCTTAAATCCCAAGAAGGGTAGTCATTGTATCACATTAAGGCCTGTGGTGCATGTGGCTGAACTGTCTTGCGGGAAGGTAGCAGGCCCTTCCATCATCACAAGTGGGTGAGTGATCCACCTGAATCACTCTAGCTGATGATCTGCTCTTTCCCACCTTCTGTGTCATGGGGACTGTGTTAACCACAGCTGTTGCTAGGCAGGAGTCAATCCTGGGCTTCAGAGCATGGATGGACATCCTGAACTTGAGGCAGAATCAACTGAGGACCTTTCTCTGGGAAAAAGGTTATAGCTTTCATTAGAAAAGAGTTGAAAACCCCTCATATATAGCAAGTTTTTCAAAGTTATATGGTCAACTTATGGTCATTAAAAATAGATACAAAAGGAGGCTTGGGTTCATCCATGATCCCACCATCCAGAGGTGACCACTGCAGCTGTTTTTATATCTTCCTAGAACATTTTCTGGGTGTGGCCACATTACTTACTTTAAAACAGAAATGGAACAAACTCCTCTCAGTTTATCACCTGTTTTTGTTTACTGAATGCTTATCATTTTCCCATATCATTAGTTATTACATTTAAATGGTGCTTTCTAATAACTATACCATATTTTGTTTTTGATATCATTTTTAAAAATCAACACTCTTAGGCTGGGTGCAGTAGCTCACGCCTGTAATTCCAGCACTTTGGGAGGCTGAAGCAGGTGGATCACAAGGTCAAGAGATCAAGACCATCCTAGCCAACATGGTGAAACCCCATCTCTACTAAAAGTACAAAAATCAGCTGGGTGTGGTGGCGTGTGCCTGTAGTCCCAGCTACTCGGGAGTCTGAGGCAGGAGAATCACTGGAACCCAGGAGGCAGAGGTTGCAGTGAGCCAAGATTGTGCCACTGCACTCCAGCCTGGTGACAGAGTGAGACTCTGTCTCAAAAAAAAAAAAAAAAAAAAACAAAACAGCACTCTTCTTAGGATGTTTGATTCCAGTTTATTCTTATTTCAAACAAGACTATGTTGTCACCCTTATACATAAGTGTATATGTACTTGTCTTACTGTTTGCTGAGGGTCACCTACTGGATGTGAGTGGTGGGGCAAAGTGTAGTGTGTAGAATTCTCATTTCCTAGCATCCTTGCCAGTACTGATTTCTTTTTTCTGTTAATCTTTTCTTAGTTGAAGGGTTGAAAACTGGCATATTATTGTTTTAATGTATGTTATTAGGATGTAAGATTCTTTCCCAAAATTTCTCAAACTCTGTCATCTCAGGTGGGTCATGGTCCAGCTGGATCCCCACAGAATATAACTGTACATGGTTATTTCTGTGTAGAGTTTGTGTTCCAATTTTTCTAGCAGGTTTCCTTTTTTGTGTTGTTATATAATAGATCATGATTGTTTAAGGATTTTAAATTTTTATGTCTTAGCTATGAATATTTTTCCCATTTAAAAAATTTCCCCTTAGGAGACCAAGGTGGGTGGATCACCTGAGGTCAGGAGTTCAAGACCAGCCTGGCCAACATGTTGAAACTTGATCTCTACTGAAAATACAAAAATTAGCCAGGCATGGTGGTATGTGCCTTTAATCCCAGCTACTTGGGAGGCTGAGGCATGAAAATTGCTCGAACCCAGGAGGTGGAGGTTGCAGTGAGCCAAGATTGTGCCATTGCACTCCAGCCTGGGTGACAGAGTGAGACTCCATCTTTAAAAAAAAAAAAAATTCTGTAATTTTATGTATGGAATCTTGCAACATTTTATACATTTCTTTAGGTACTCTATCTTTTATGTTAAGTCTATTGCTCTTTTATGTATTTTTGGTTCCTCATAGGTGGGATTTTATAAAATTCCATGAATTTCAGTGAACTATTTTCAAATGATCACTCTTTGTCTTCAAATAATATAGTTTCTTTTTCTGTCTTTGTAATAATTTTCTCTCTCTTTCTTTATTTGAGTCAGTGTTCATCTCATCTTTGATTTTAATGGCACTGCCACGAGTAGCTCACAGTTAAGTTTAAGGTTTATCATTGCCTATTTATCATGAACTCCTGACCTCAGGTGATCTGCCCACCTCCGCCTCCCAAAGTGCTGGGATTACAGCCATGAGCCACCATGCCCAGCCCAGTTTGCTGTTTTCTAATTGAAGAATTAAGATACTGAGTCTGAGGCCAGTGAATGAATCACTTGAGCCCAGGAGATTGAGACCAGCCTGGCCAACATGACAAAAGCCCAAATCTACTAAAAATACAAAAATTAGTTGGGCTTGGTGGTATATGCCTGTAATCCCAGCTACTTGGAAGGCTGAGGCTGGAGAACTGCTGGAACCCAGGAGGTGGAGGTTGCAGTCAGCCGAGATCGTGGCCTTGCACTCTAGCCTGGGCGATAGAGTGAGACTCTGTCTCAAAAAAAAAAAAAAAAAAAGAAGAAGAAGATATTAATTTCTATTACTTTGGTTTTTTTTTTTCATTTATTGAGTTAATTTTTTCATTCACTTTTTCATTCTTTCCTATGTAATAGTGAAAAGATAATTTTAATGCTATGAATTTGCTTGTTATTACTGCTTTAGTCAGTTCTCATATGCTTTGTTTTAATGTTCTCTTATTTTTTGTGAATATTGAAACTGTGGTTTTGATTTTTTTTTTGATCCAAGAGTAATTTCAGAAAATTTTTTACAATATTGATATTTTGGTTTATACTTTTGTTAATGATGGCAAATTTTGTTGAATCAGGAGAGATTATTATGGCTTTTATAATTCCTGCATTGGGGATTTCAAGGCTTCCTCTGTGGCCAAATATCACTCTCTAAAAATGTAGGTGAATAGGATGATTCATATATTGTTATACTACCGGTAATATTAATTAGATCCTTTACTGCAGGGCTCTTAAACTCCAGTACTGGCAGTGGGCCTGAAGGCCATGTGGGTGAGTGCATGTCCAAGAGTAAGACAGTGGGTCTGTGGTGAATAGGAAGGCACAGGCAGGTCCTGTCCAAACACTTTCTAAAACATCATGTGGGCTTGAAACATAAGCTTGTCAGAACGGAGCTCCATGAGGGCCTGGGTCTTTGTGTCTGTCTGATTCCTGAGGTGTCCCTGGCATGTCGTAGGCTTCAAGAATTACTTGTTGTCCTCAGGTCAGTGTGGTGCCTGGGTTTCTATTCGTGTCTGTAGTTTGTGACCTTTATGCCAAATAAAGCCGTAATGTTTTTGTCTTACTTGTTCTGACAGGGACAAAAAGAAGTGTATTCCTGTGAGATCCTAGCAGCTTGATGGTATTTTAATTAACATTAAAGTTCATGATTTGTGTTTTCTCTGGATTCTGTGTGTCATCCACAGTGAAATAGCCCTTGGGTTGGAAGGTTGCAGATGTGGCATTGTTGAGAGTCAGGTGTGAAGCCCAGCCTCAGCTCTTGTGAATTGTCTCAAAGCCTCATTTTCCTCATCTCCAAAGGAGCTTGCGTTATTTCTCCTCCGGCTTATTGTGAATAATAAATTAGGTGCTGTCTGTAAATCAGTCAACAAAGGTGGCTCATCACGCAAGGAACAATTCGTACATGGCACCTACTGGTTATTTTGTTTTTTTATTCTTTTTCTCTCTTCTTGATATTTTTTATTGTCACCTCTTCCCTTTTTTTTTTTTCTTCTCGAGATGAAGTCTTGCTCTTGTTGCCCAGACTGGAGTGCGATGGCGCAATCTCAGCTCACCACAACGTCTGCCTCTCGAGTTCAAGCAATTCTCTTGAGTCAGCCTCTTTAGTAGCTGGAATTACAGGCATCTGCCACGAAGCCTGGCTAATTTTTGTATTTTTAGTGGAGACGGGGGTTCGCCATGTTGGCCAGGCTGGTCTCTAACTCCTGATCTCCTGATCCACCCGCCTCAGCCTCCCAGAGTGCTGGGATTACAGGCGTGAGCCACCGCGCCCAGCCACCTCTTCCCTTTATGATTGTGTGTCTGATACATCCTGGCCTGTCCTCTCCTTTACTATAATCTCTGGGTTATGTTATGTTTTAGTTCTGTGTCTTAACCGTTACGTGCAGTTTTGTTTCTGTTGTTTCAGCAGATAGAGGTGGATGACTTTCGTCTGAAGGATTTGGCTCATTTATCCCCACTGTTGTGCTGATTATCCCAGTGTTGCTGGGTTTTATTTTTCATACAGGCTGATTTTTATTGGGTACACCCTTGCCACATCACTGTCACTCAGCTCAAACCCTACTGCTTTTCAGCCTGCCCTAGTCTCTCTAGGACCCTCGGTGGTTCCCAGGCAGTCACTTTCCACACGTTTCTGCCTCTCCGCCTCACTGGTGACGAGGGCTCCCGTCCCGATCCTGGTTTCCACAGTGTCGGCTGTGCATGCGCTTCTGCCGCTGCTCCTCTCTCTAACAGCCTCACCAATAATTAGACTTACTTGTTTTGTCATTTCCTCTTCTCCTAATTCTTGATCTCATCATTTGTGTCTCTCTTAAGCCAACATCCCCTTAATTTCTTTGTTACCTTCAGAGTCTTGAATCATAAGGCAAGTTTTCTACTAGAACTATGCCAGTAGCAGTAGTAGTAGCGTTCCCATTCAGATGATGAAATCTACTTATTGTCCCCATGAGTAGTCTTCCTTTGTCACACCCCCTGACAAATGTTGTCCTGAGGCTCTCCTTCCCTGTGAGGAAGAAAGTGGTATTCAGCTTTTGTGTTTGTTTCCAAAATACACCTGAATTTCTGCTTGAGTTGCATGGTTTCCGTTCCCATTCAAGGGCTGGGTACCAGTACAGTCAGCTGTGGTCCCAGGGGAGCAGGCAGAAGCTGGGATCCTTGGGTCTAGGGGGAAGCCATTGCTGCACAGTTTATCTTTGGCATTTAAGGGCACTGATGCCAGGCCTAGGGGCGCAGAGCGGTGGTTGCTGTCAGCTGCCCTGTCGGGGAGGAAGGCTGTCATTTGAGGACAGTCCCTACTGTCACTGCAGCCTTGCCCGATTAAGATGCCCTCAGATGCCCCTTTCCAGAGCAACTGAAAGCTCTAAATAGCTTGCTGTCCTTGCCTGGGTCTGCGTTTATATTTCTCCAGCGGAGGGCGGGGTGGGAGGATTGGGTTTCCCTTGATGCTCTTCCGGGGTGGGGCTACAGGTTTTCTGATGGAGGTAAGCTGTGGGTTGGCTCGAAGGTCTCTCTCTGTCTTCATCCTTGGGAATGTTTTCACTTTGTTTGGCATTTCAGTTGAGATTCCAGGTGGAAATTCCAGACTTTGTCTTCTCATCTCCCTGTGAATCAGAGCTCGGTCCTTTCTCATGCTCAGGTTTTAGATGGGACATTTTAAATATTTTCATTCCATTGCCCTCTGACCAGAACTTTGCCTTTCTTCATACTCATGTTTTAAAATAAACATATCTTTACATATGCTTTAAATATTAGGGTCTGTGGCCTAATTTGCAATAAAAGTGTTTTTTATAAAATAAAACTTAGTGATATCTTTAATCTAAGGATGTGGACCTGCAGATAGATGCTTTTACACCTTCTTTCCGTTGGCTGATTTTTGTTTATAGAGTAGCAGCTTCTGCCCGTGCTGTCCTCATGTCTTTCTGTCACACTTGGTAGGTGACCAGTAGCAGCCTGTACCTGCAGTGAGATCTCAGTGCTGCTGAGAGCAGAAGTAGATTTGTGAAGTCAGCTTACTTTGTGGCAAAGATGAACCTCCCCTATGCAGGGGCACCAATATATCATCATCATTTGTTGTTATAATAATAAATCAATGCATCACCTTAGATCTCTCACTGTGACTGGGAAAACATCTCAGCATTACCTGCTGTTAGGAGAAATGGCACAGTTATTCGTTCTACAGTTGGACTGTTTAACTTTCTCCTCAAAAGAGGAGACAAAAGAGGTATGAGTGAACAGTCTAGATATTTGAGGATTAAATAAAACACACTGAACATCTGATTTTATATAAAATGCTGTAAAAAGCTGAAGTGAAGTAGGTGTGCTTTGACATGACCTCCACTCAGCCTACTTAGGAGACAGAAGGCTGGGAGACTTTCAGCCCTGAGGGCACCTGTGATTAGACATGGTCCTTTCATGCATCAGAATGAGGTTTGCTACAAAGTCTTGTAGCAAACATCAGTTTTTTAAGTTAACTGTAAATGTTAATAAATGAATATTACACTAATCTACTTTTGAATTCTAGGAATTTTGGAAAGTAAAAGGCTGAACCTTGTTAAAGAGAAAACCATTAATCAGACCATCGGCAACGTCGTCTACCATGCTGCAGATCTGTCGCTGTGGTGGCAGGTGCCGCAGTACGTGCTGATTGGGATCAGTGAGATCTTTGCAAGTATCGCAGGTGAGGACCTTTAGTGTCGGCGGTGTCTGAGTCCAGGCATACGCAAGAGTGCTCTGACGTTCTTACTGTATTGTTGGAATATGTTGGGATAAGAACAGCACAGCACTTCTGTAGTTTTTGGCAGAGTGTGGTTTAGAATATGAATTGGTAAGTAAATACTGACACCTGTGCTGAGGTTCTCCTTTCTTGGTGTAAAAACAATATCACAAAATATTTTCATGAAAGTTTGTTAACTACTCTATCTGTGCCGTGGGACAGAGAAGAAGAAAGCAGTCTGATTGGGTAGTTGCCAGCAGAGCCCTCAGCCATGCTGCCGTGGTAGCTGCGCTGAGCTCACAGCTCTCAGTGCGCTTCGTTTAGATGCACATAAGGAAGCAGATCTAATTTTTAGAAACATGTTCTCACAGGCCTCCCTTTCCCTGTTAGTAAGATCCTATAGTGGTTGAACAAGTGGATTCTGGGCAGATCTGTCTAGCTGCTGAGAGTGAGAGAAGAGATTTGTTACATGCAGAGGTGGATGGATGTGTTGGCAGCAGTCGGGTGGTTTTCACTTGAGAAAACTTAGGCAGAATTGGCTAATGAGTTTGTAAAGGGAATAAATCACAACGGAATGGACCTCTGTTTAGAACACACTGCACATATAATAAATAAATTTATAGATGGGCTTGCCGAAATAATTTTAAAGTATATTGCCTTTGTCACGGTGGCTCACATCTGTAATCCCAGCACTTTGGGAGGCTGAGACAGGTGGAACACCTGAAGTCAGGAATTCGAGACCAGCCTGGCCAACATGGTGAAACCCTGTCTCTACTAAAACTACAAAAAATTAGCCAGGCATGTTGGCACGCACCTGTAATCCCAGCTACTTGGGAGGCCGAGGCAGGAGAATTGCTTGAACCAGGGAGGCAGAGGTTGCAGTGAGCCGAGATCATGCCATTGCGCTCTAGCCTGAGCAACAAGAACAAAACTCCATCCCAGCAAAAAAATAAAGTAGATTGCCTTTGAAATAGAATCCTTATGTAGATTTCCCAGTTTAGTGTATGTACTTGTTTTCAAGCTCCCATTCCTTGACAATATAGGACAATTTTTGCTTTAATTTCTTTCAGAAACACAAAAGTCTAAGAGCCAACAAATCACACCTCTAAGCTTGAGAGCAAGGAGTTTAACTTTCTGCTCAATGAATTTGTTAGGAATTGTCCCAATGGCTACGAGAATGACAGCTGGCCTGTCGCCACTGATTTCTCGATGGCCAGTAAGCATTGTCCTCCTAGTAGGAAAGAGGCTCTGCCTGTCTGCAGGACTCAGTCCCTAGGAGACCCTGTGTTTCCTTTGTCATGTTAGGTGAAAGTGTTGATGCCATGTGTTCCAGTGCTCCTTTAACAAAAACGACCCTCCCTCTTCTTTCCTCAGGCCTGGAGTTTGCGTACTCAGCTGCCCCCAAGTCCATGCAGAGTGCCATAATGGGCTTGTTCTTTTTCTTCTCGGGCGTCGGGTCATTCGTGGGTTCTGGACTGCTGGCGCTGGTATCCATCAAAGCCATCGGGTGGATGAGCAGCCACACAGACTTTGGTAAGAGCCAGCATCCTGTCCCTTTTGAAAAGAGCCAGTGAGGGGAGGCGTGGGGACTGAAGGGATGGTTGAGTGAGCAGAGGTGTTTTCATGTGGATGGGCCTGTCCCGAGCTGCCTGTCCGCACTCCTTGCACTGCACTGTGGTTTACCTGCATCAGTAACAGTTTTCAAGAGATAAGGAAATCTCTGCACATCCCAGGGGCCAGGCCTGCCCGGCCACAGCCCAGCGAGCAGCTGCTGCGCCCACTGCTTCTTATGGGAATGTCCTGGACTGCGCACGCCTTCGCCACCCCCATCCAGCACATCTTCATGAGGTAGCTGCACCTGCACCACAGGTTTCCCTTTCTCTTTTTTTTTTTTTTTGAGACAGTTCCACTCTTGTTGCCCAGGATGGAGTGCAATGGCACGATCTCGGCTCACCGCCACCTAACTTGGCAGTGTACTTTTGCTTTCTTTTCCTAACGGTACCTTTTCTGATATGAAAAAGACAAGGATAGATAGTAGGTTACTTTTAAAAATAAACATTACTCATCATCATCATAATGGGTTTTTACAATTACTACCAGTAGGTGGCATCTTGAGTGGTGAACAGAGCCACTCATAAAAGATCAGTTTTGCTTCCTCCAGGTTTACAATTGCTTGTAAATGGACCCAGCAAGTCAAGGTTTCTTTTTTCTTTTCCTTTGTAAAAATATTTCAGCTATGAAAACAACGTTGTTACACTTTCTTGTATAATCTTGTGGTATTTGCTCTGGTCTGGTCATATGTAGCCACTTTTAGGTTACAAATCCCCTTGAGAATCTGATGAACATTTAGGAATTTTTCTACAGAAATTGAAGAATTCCCAGAGTCCTTCCATGAGTATAGGCCTGTGGAGTCCTAATATAAAGCCCAGAACTCGAAGCCACCAATGTGCCATGGACACTTGTCACCAATGTTTTCTGGCTGTGGGCACCACCTCCGTGGCCAGCTCAGGGCTGCTTGCTCTGAAGAGGGCAAGTGGATTTGGGTGACACAGGAGAATCGCTTGAACCAGGGAGGCAGAGGTTGCAGTGAGCCAAGATCACGCCATTGCATTCCAGCCTGGGCAACAAGAGCAAAACTCCGTCTCAACAAAATAAAAAATAATAAAGTAGGTTGCCTTTGAAATAGAATTTCTTCTCCTGAAGATGAACAGCCCCAGGAGTAATATCCAGTTGCACAGGGAGGTCTCAGGATTCTTGTGGGTTCTGAGTGTCACGGGACCTCTTGTGGTACATGGGACAGACTTCCTTCAAACAACGACCCAAATCCATAGCTCTGAAGACAAAGATTGTCTCTTGGGTTTTATCTTTAAATGTGTCATAAAGGATTGGCTTGTTTTCATCATTTTTGTTGCTTTCCAGTCATTTAATCCTCATTCTTAATTTCATATCTCAGAGTTTATCTTCATTCGTCATTTCTGTCTGACAAGTTGTTTGTGGACTCCCCTGCAATGGTGTACTCAGCGAGTGTGCTGGGGTGGGCTGGGGTCTGTCTGTTGTTTGCAAGGAGGGGAAGTGTCTCATGAAGGAGGCGTGTTTCCAGCAGCCCCCAGGTGTGCCCTGGGCTGTGTGGCAGCCTCCTTGGTTCACACTGGTAAGGAGAGTTGGAGCTCATCTGTCGAGCAGCCCTTGGCGTCCTGGGTGGAGAAATAAAGGCTGTGATGTGGGCAATCCACAGGAAACCCACTCCTCAGAGAGCGTTCTCTCATAATTCGTGTGGTCTTGGAAGGAGCAGCAGCTCTCAGGCCAAGTTCTGGGGTTGTCTGTGCCGCCCTGGTCCCCGTCCCTGCCTCAGCGTCTCATGATTGACAGAGGAAATAGCTTCCTGTAAAGTCACAGGACCTTGAAGAGAGAGTCCCCAGAGTTTTGTTACATTGTTTCTGAGGCCTCCCTCCCAGCAGGCTCCTTTTATTGGTGTTATTTAAACTGGGGAGCATACCATGGTAGAGGTCTCACATCTGAAGCATGCAGCTTGCTGTCTGCAGTCTAGATCTAAATGGAGGATCTTTTGGAAGCCCTCCTTGGGTCTCTCCTTAGCTTACTCCCCCCGCTCCCCTGCAAGGTAAACCCGCGCTGTTCAGCGCCGGCCTCCACAGGCTGCCCTGCCTGCCCTGGGCTGGGCTGTGGCTGTCTGCTTTGACCCAGCACTTCTGTCTGTCAGCATCTCCCCTGTACTTCTGAGTAGTGCTCTGTCGTTTATCCATCCACTGTCACTGAGCGCCCAGATGTCAGCAGTGTGGGGCTCTGGTAAATACCTGTTCTGCATGCTCCCCTGTGTGAGCCTGGGGACAGATGCGCTCATTCCTTTCAGGCCCAAGCGTCTGTCTTGTCAATTGTCCAAAATCCCAATGTTCGCCATCTTCCTATGTCATTATCCTTCTGCCTGTGAAGAGGTCCAGGAATGCACAGGAGGTTTTGACATAGGTATGTCCAAATACCCTGTGTAATGCCACCCTAAGACAGATCCTGAGGGTGCATAGTGTGTGTCTGCCTGCTGCCTGGGGCTGCATCACCACTCTGACTCGGACTGTGCCACTGCCCCCGCTCAGACCCTGCTCAGACCCCACCACCGCTCTGGCTCCGACTGCACCACTGCTCCCGCAGGGCAGCACAGCCTTCAGTTCATGTGGCCTGCCAGCTTTAGCTTGGGAAGTTTTCAGTAACTTACATTTGGGGAGACTCTCTTTCAAAATAGGAACCTAAAATGATGTCATTGATATCTTCGTGACAACCTCGTCCTCGTAGCATCAAATGCCAATGTTGGGATATCAGTGACAGTGCCAGGCTCCAGGAAGCTGGGGCTTACATTGCCACTGAGTACCCAGGACGGAGCCTGGCAAGTCATAAGGACTGAATATTGTAAAACATCTGTTGAAAGAAATAAAACTTTAGTCTGGTAGAATTTAGGGTGTGAGCAGCTCTCTTTCCAAATCAATAGACACAGGAAATTATTATCTTCTGTAATTGGTGTGAATGGGCTTTCTGAAAAACGTGTGAGATCTTACTATACAGATGTGTGTGGGTTTTTGGTTTTTTTTTGTTTTTTTTTGTTTTTTTGAGATGGGTTTTCACTCTTGTTGGCCAGCTGGAGTGCAGTGGCGAGATCTTAGCTCACTACAACCTCTGCCTCCCAGGTTCCAGCGACTCTCCTGCCTCAGCCTCCTGAGTAGCTGGGATTACAGGCATCTGCCACCACGCCTGGCTTACTTTTTGTATTTTTAGTAGAGACGGGATTTCACCACGTTGGGCAGGCTGGTCTTGAATGCCTGCCTCAGGTGATCCACCTGCCTCTACCTCTCAAAGTGCTGGAATTATAGATGTGAGCCACTATGCCCGGCCCAGACGTGCATTGTATTGTGTTTATTTGATAAATGCACTGTTGAACGTGTTAAATGTTCAGACAGAAAAAGGAAGTGTCAGAATAACCCAACTTTAAAAAGATCTTTGGAAGAAAGGAAGTCTCATTTTTTCAAATAAACAAATGAGAAAGTGCTTTTGAAGAGGAACAGAAAATGGAGCAACTTGATTCCAAAGCACTCGCTTCCCTCATGACATTGCTAGCCCCATGCGCCCATGGCCTTGTCGTGCAGAAACGTGCAGCAGTGCTTTCCAGCCAGCGGCAGGTGGTGCACGCGGTTACAGGGACAGAGACGGCCATGGTGGCAGGAGCAGCCATGGTGGAGAGCACAGGGCAACGTGTGGACTGGCCTGGACACATCCTGGATCATCAGTCATGATGAACCAGTGTCCTTCCGTTTTCTGCACACACATCCTTCCCATGTCTCAGCATTCAGTGGCGATGTTAGCTGGTGCTTGCTAAACTACTCGCTGGTGGAGAGAGTACCAGTTTGCAGAGTGGACAGTTCCAGACCTTGTGAAAGGGGGATTATGACCCTGGCGCGTGCTGCTGGCGTCCTCGCCACGTCCAGCCTCCCTCTTGAGCGCCTTTTTCTGGACTGCTGCTCCTCAGTGCTTTCCCCATTTTACGGATGAGGAAATGAACACAGAGATCTCAGAGGCCCAGATTTGAGCCCTGTCTCTTGAGCTGCTTGACCCATGACCTGAGCCTCTGCGCTATCCATCCTGCTAGGGATGCAAACATTGTGTGTAAAATGCCTCAGTAGTGCCTGAGACTGAGTTGGGTATTCAGTGTATGCTAACTCTTTGTATTAAAGTACACGGAGGCATCCGTGTCAGTTTGAGCATGCTAAAACCTGAACATATTTAAGACACATTGAGAAACCAGCTCATCTCTTGCTTTGATACATGGAATACATTGCCCAGCTGTCGGCCCTGGTGCATTGGGGGTGTTGTTTCCTGTCAGTGACCCAGGTAGTGACTCCAGAAATCATGATGTTGAGGCTGTCGTAGTGCGATCTGTGATTTGAGAAAGCGCACAGATTCTGTAGCCAAGTTACAAAGACGTTCACTTCAGGATTCGATAAGGAGATAGTCAGGCAGTCTTTTATTATCTTCATGTCTGCCTTCCTCACAAATACAGTAGCAGGCCAATCATAACTGTAAATGGAGGAAGTTCCCTTGAAGCAGTTGAGGGGCAGAACCTGGCCTGAGGGAAGGCAGGAAGGAAACCACACCAGACCTGCTAACACTTGTTCTGGTGGCAAGAGCACAGGAAGGTAATGTCTGCACTTGGCTCAGATGTTCTGGCGTAGGGGGTTAGCAGTCACAGGAGGCTGGCTTGGCAGGTTATCACTTGTTCCTGGCTTGCAGACTCACCGCCTGCCTCACGGTACACTCTGCGTTGACACTGTCCCCTTCACCACCTCCTGTGTCTCTGCAGACGACACAGGGATTTTCCTGAGTCCTGTGGAGCTGCCTTTCCTCCAATTTCCTCAGGGAAGCTACTCCTTTTACCTCGCAGAAGAGAGAATGGGTTGCTGGGGCAGGTTGGGGGGCTGCAGAGAGCCACCTCCGGAGCCCCTGCTGGAGACGTGTCCAATTCAGGGAGCTGCTCCACTGGTTTTGAAAGGAAGATACTTGTGTATCTTGGACTACAGAGGCAACATTCGTTTCTTTTTTTATGACTCCCGTTAAAGCTTAGTGGGAACCAGATTAAATAGTAAAGCCTTTAAAAACATCTGTAGCAGTGCAGCTTACCTGTGGCTTTCCTTATGTTTTCTCCAGGTAATATCAATGGCTGCTATTTGAACTATTACTTTTTTCTTCTGGCTGCTATTCAAGGAGCTACTCTCTTGCTTTTCCTCATTGTTTCTGTGAAATACGACCATCTGCGAGACCTTCAGCGATCAAGAGCCAATGGCGTGCCCGGCGGCGGGAGGGCCTGACCCTCCTGAGACTGTGTGCGGTTTCTGAGGCTGACATGTCAGTAACTGACAGGGGTGCACTGAGAACAGGCAAGACTTTAAATTCCCATAAAATGTCTGACTTCACTGAAACTTGCGTGTTGCCTGGATTGATTTCTTCTTTCCTTCTATCCAAAGGATCTAGGTAAGTGCCTTACTGCAGCCTGTCTCCTGGCACGCTGGGCCCTCTGGAGGAGAGCTGCAGATTTCGAGTATGTTGTTTGTCATTCAAGGTCTCCGTGAATCCTGTAGATGGGTTCCCTGTTACAAAAAGCCACAAGTGGAGATTGCAAAGTCTTGGGAAACTACACATATTAGTTGGCATCCCAGTTTCTTGAATAGTATCGCCTGCTTCCCATAGCCATATGATCTCACTGTAAAAAATAATCAACTGTTACTTACATTGAGGAAAGTGAGGATTTTTTTTTAAAGCATGGTTAGATGCAAGGATCTTGCATCAATGCCATATTTATGGTTTCCTTCATAAGAACAATCTTGCGCTTGCCATGTTTTTTGATTTAGGCTGGTAGTAAACACATTTCATCTCCTGCTTCAAAAAGTACTTATTTTTTTTAAGCCATCAACATTACTTTTTTTTTTAAGACAAGGCATGCATAGGTGTCATTTGAGACCATGTGTCCTGTCTCAAGCCACAGAGCAACTCACGGGTATTTCACACCTTACCGAGTCAGTGCTTACATATAGCTTTATTTCGGTGCGATTGAGACTAAAGACTGTTGTATGGAAGGAAAACATTCTTTTAAACAGAAGTAGTGTAATTAAAAACAATTGAAAGTGTCAAATGTGAACTTGAACTGTTTGGTCACAGTTTTGTATTGTTATTGTACATGTATCTGGGGCTTCCAAGTTCATTAATAATTTTTCTGTATTTGTTGCTGTATTTTTGGCATAACTTTATTATAAAAAGCATCTCTAATTTGTGATCCATGAGCTGGTTGTGTGGTTTGTCCTTGGTCGCTGTTAGTTTGGCACGTGCACACGGGTGTCGTGCGGATTCCTCACCTGTCGTGTGAAAGGTGCAGAGCTTCTCGAGTCAGAAACTGAAGGGGTGGGGAGATGCGCTCCTGCACAGCTCTGGGATGTGCCAGGGCGTCTGCTGATCCCTCAGCCTCCTCTGTGTTGAAGGATAGTTTCAGCATTTGGAGAGGACAGAAAAACAACCCTCACATTGTTGTTCATGTGTACTACAAAGTATAGAAACAAACACCACAGAAAAGGAAATTTCAACCAATGGAGGTAGAATAGAGTGAAGACAGATGACGCTCATTTTATCACTGGGGCTCAGAGGGGCCAGAGGTGTGAGTCTGGGTTAAAAAAAAGCGGGGGAGGTTTTGAAAAGCCTTGTGCTAGGAAGGATACCACTCTACAGAGACAGAACTCATGTCTTCAGGAGATACCACATGAAAAATAACCCATGATGCCAGTTTTCTTCAGAAGGCCTTTGCCATGCAAAGGGAAAGGCAGGTGGCATCGGGAGAGCTTCTGGACCTTCCTCCTGTGTGCTGTGTCCTCAGTGCCCTGGGCTGCGTGAGTGTGAGTGAGCAACCACACCCCTCCCTACCGCATCGTCTGCTCCCTCTGTCCAGCCAGCCCCCGCTTCTAGCTAAATTTACTCTCAATATAACAAGGGGAATTCTTTCCAGAAAGTCCGTTGAAGAGTTGACAAAGTCATCAGGTTACCAGCCTGTGATAGTGTGGTGAAATAAACAGATTTGGTCTGGGCCCTGAATCTTTGGGACAGAGCTCCTACAAGCCCTGTAGATAGATAGATAGGGCACTGGGAGAAGCCCCGGTTACGAAATAGGAATTTGCTCTTTGACCCATGGACCGCAGCTCCTGACCTAGAGCTGCTAAGGCCTTTGTAATTTCCTGGGTGCTGAGAGCATCTTTTGTTCTAATGAGGCCATCTGTGGTGGCTCCTGGACAGCCTCAGGAGCGGGGCTGCATGCTCAGGGAGCCAGCCTGGTGATTGGTGGTGGAAGGAAGTAGAAGGTAGAGTCGATCACCAGGCCAGTGATATAATCAGTCGTGACTACATAGTGAAGCCTCCATAAAACCCCAGAGGCCTGGGTCCTGAGAGCTTCCTGTTGCTGAACTCATGAGGGTTCCCCGAGGGTGGCACCTCCAGGGGCGTCTTCCCAGTCCCTTTCTCACACACCTAACCCTCCACACCTCCACCTGCCGCTCCTCTGTGCCCTTGTCACAGCCTTGATAACAAATGGGCACGTTTCAGTAAAGCATTTCCCGAGCTCAGAGCCCCTCTGGCAAATCCACTGAACCTGCTTAGGGAGTCGTGGGGGTCCCTGCCTTGTAGTTGCTCAGAAGCGTAGGTGACCACTACTTGGGCCCGCATTTGCAGGGGGCCAGCCCCGTGGGCCTGAGCCCTCAGCCTTGGGATCCTGATGCTGCCTCCAGGTGGGTCATGGCAGGGCGTATTCCAGGACATGATATAGGGGGCCTTTTAAAGGAGATAATGCCTACAAAGTGATTTGTCCCCCAGAGCATCGCGTGACATGGGGAAGGAAAGCCTCTTTCCTATCCAGTGTCAGAAGTGTTCTGTGAGAGTAAACGCTTCTTTCTTCAGACAACTTCTTATATTTTCATGTGAATTTCAATGGTAGTTGATCAGGTTCACCCTACAGCATGAAGCAGTAATTGAATGAACAAGCACAAAACGTGTGTCTACTTTGGTGTGTGTGTGTGACTGGCTTTTCTTGGCCTCATGAAGCAAATGTCTTCTCACTCCTCTCACTCCATGTGAAGACGCTCACACTGACCTATTCAGGGAAATCGGGCTGGAGAGAGCTTTTCATTTCTCCCCGTTGTCATGGACAGACGTGGAGAAAAAATTCTTAAGACTGAGAGGGACCCGTCAGGCCTGTGGTCAGTGACCCCAGCGTAAGGCTGCAACCGCATGTCCTGCCTGAATTTGCCGCCAGGCTGCGCGACTGCAGGGTCCCTGGGGCTGGGCTCGTGCCCCCCACACCCAGGGGCTGCACTGCTGCTTCTCGGAGGATTGGGGAGCTCACAGCACCCCATCACACTGCACTTCCCAACAGTCCAGCATCTCAGAGTCACACTGGGCCTGTCCAAACCCTCCCCACTTCTGAATTCTCGGTAATAAAAAATGGATGATCCTCAGTATTTCCAATGATTCCACTGGGTGCAAAATCCCATCACCTGAGAAAAATAGCACATTAAGCAAGAGTGGAGTGCTGCAATAATGTGAAATTGCTGTGTGCCACAAAGTGATACACTTATTAAAAAGGGCCAGATACGTTGATGGGGATTCTCAGAATGAAGTCACTTGAGTAAATATTTTTAAATGTTCATTCTAATATGTTCATTTGAAAATAGGGCCTTTTAAAGGAGATAATGCCTACAAAGTGATTTGTTGGACTAGAATCTATTAAGCAAATGAAAGGTACAGAATGTAAAGGGTGAAAGAAGAAGCCGAATGATGGAAAGCTGGATGATACATGAAAACTCAGCATTTGCTGGTTTCCAAGTGAGCTGAGCACACTCAGGTTTTCATAGAGCTGCTTGGAGAGGAAGCCAGCCCAATGCCAGGGGCCTTATTTCTTCTCTGTTTTCCCTAATGCCAAAGCAATGTGTCATGAGAGATGCGTATCTCGAGATGAAGAGCAGACACCCAGACGTTCAGGGCTGAGGCCTGGTCACAGCCTCCCAGCTGCGAGGACGGCACAGAAACCTGCGTTCTGGACTCTGTGCTGGGCTGTGTCTCTGCTGGCATTGGGATCCAGCCACAGGATGCATGGGGAGTTGAGGAGGCTGGCACGGGGCACAGCATTTCCCAGAAACGCAGGATGAGCCCCTTGAGCTCTAGGGCTTTGATGGTGGAGTTGAAGTTGGGGGTTCGATTGTGTAATTCTCCTTACCCCTCCCTAACATTTCCCAGTTGCTTAATCAGAGCTGCTGTGAGGGCGGATTGCTTGAGGTCAGGAGTTTGAGACCAGCCTGGCCAACATGGTGAAACCCTGTCTCAACTAAAATTACAAAAAGTTAGCTGGGTGTGGTGGTACATGCCTGTAGTCCTAGCTACTCAGGAGCCTGAGGCAGGAAAATCACTTGAACCTAGGAGGTGGAGGTTGCCGTAGGCCAAGATGGCACCACTGCACTCCAGCCTGGGTGACAGAGGGAGACTCAGTCTCAAAAATAATAATAACTATTGGTATATTAATCCTTTCCTGGAACTCTCAAGTCAATCAAGAATCCTTTCTTTCAAGTCTAAAGAGCTTCTCCAGACAGATGTCCAAAAGTGACTCTGCACGTCCGATCGCAGTGATTGGGGCAGGAAGAATGTATTTGGAGTCACCTGGAGGTAGACACCTGTCGCATGACTTTGGGTGAGCTCCGTGTGGGCCTGAACATTGATGGAGTAGGGACCTGATGTTCCCAGGCAAAGGAGGTGTCTTGGAAGCCAAGTGAAGGAGCGTTTCCAGAGGACAGGGTGGCCCACGCTCCTGCAGGCATGCTGAGCCTTGTGTGGGTCCTGACAGGTTGCAGAAAGCTGGAGGAGAAAGGAGATGCTCTCAGGGGACTCAGAAAAGAGGGATGTAGGGCAAGGGAGGTTTCCACTTTTAAGAATGGAGAAATGAAAATAGGCTTCTTCCCGAAAGTCCAGCATTGGAGTAAAGTTACTGTTTTTTTTTTGAGATGAGTCTCAGTCTTGCCCAGACTGGAGTGCAGTGGTGCGATCTTGGCTCAGTGCAACCTCCATCTCCTGGCTTCAGGCGATTCTCACGCCTCAGCCTCCAGAGTAGCTGGGACTACAGACACGCATCACACCCAATTACTGTTTTATTTGTAGAGTCAGGGTTTCACTATGTTGCCCTGGCTGGTCTCAAACTCCTGGCCTCAAGTGATACTTCTGCCTCAGCCTCCCAAAACCCTGGGATTACAGGCATGAGCCACTGCACCTGGCCAAGAATTTAGTAGAGATGGGGTTTTACCATGTTGGCCAGGCTGCTCTTGAACTCCTGACCTCAAGTGATCCACCCATCTGGGCCTCCCAAAGTGCTGGGGTTATGGGTGTGAACCACTGTACCTGGCCATGTGAGTTATTTTTGTGGGAAAGGGGTGGATTGCTGACCCGGCATCCTCACTGTCTTAGGTGAAGCCTGATTTAGTGAGTCAAAAGTGAGGCATAAAGTGTGCAGACGCTTTTACGGCCCCTCCACACAGCAGGATTCTGAGCCTGGCAAGAGGATGGCCTTCAGGGAGAAAGAAGCCTCCAGGTCTTCGCTATTAGCAAAAGCCTAAGTGGGAAACACAGGGGGCCCTGAACTTGGAGGAGAAAAAAGGGAGTGGAAAAAGCCATGCATCCACTGCGGCCCTGCAGGTCCAACCCAGCATGAATGTTGGAGGTCGTGGGGGCCACCTCCCAGGATCCATCCTGGTAGAGAAGGAGATGGCTGCTGTACTGGGTTGACTGATGTAGCATGTCCATCCAGAACTGTGACCTCACTGGGACAAAGAGCCTTTGCAGATGGAATCAAGTTGAGATGGGGCCACACTAGATTAGGGTGGGGCCGAAATCCGATGTGACTAGTGTCCTTAGAAGAAGGGAATTTGGACCTCCTCGGGGGCTGTCGTCCTGACTGCTCCAGTAGCGCAGAAAGCAGCCTAGAAGCCACCTGCGTGAAGCCGTGCCATGCTGTCACAAGAGAAGTGCGTCATCAATCAAAAATGCCTTCCACACAAGGCTGGTGAGAACGCTACAGTTGCTCCCTCCAGCACCAGCAGTGCTAATAGCTTACAAAGTTAACCTGTTTTTCCTACAGATCTAGACATGAAATTTTATTCTTTATATTACTGCATAAATTTGCTTCATGGGTACAAATATGGACATGAACAAAATTACCAGCTTTAAAGAACTGAATTAAGAAGAAAGAAAAGCCTTCCCTCTTACCGCGTGCTATAGCCATCCAAACTGCCTGAACAGAGAAGACAAGCCCCGGCACGCCGACTTATTTCCTTTTCATTTTTGGTCTAGGACTTTAATTTTTCTGCATCCTGAACATAAAAGTCCTGTGTTCCTGAAGTCGGGAAAACTGCAGCAGCCCATTTATACCCACTGGAGGTGAAATATGTGCTCTGCGTGTGAAGGCGGATGAAGGAGCCCTTCAGTGCCCACGCTGCTCTAGCTGGAACCCCATCTCTGCCGGGCAGAGGCTGTTCTGGAGAGCGGCTTTGCATGCTCATGCTGCAATTTAACATCCATCAGGGAAATGGGAAAAGGCACTCGGGGCTGCCACTCGGTGATGGGTCAGAGGGTTTGGATCACCCGTCCTTTCTGGGGTGTATGGCCTTCTACACAGAAGCCTCCAGCAGGCGGGAGGACGCCATGAGATAGACAAGGGGGTGAGTGTGTGCATCCTGGGCAGAACTTTCCTCGTGAGCAGGAGGACCCTTGAGGGCTGGTGCCCAAGACCACTCCTGCCCAGCACCGACCACTGAGCCCCACCCCCGGACCCTTGCACCTCCCCATGCCCAGGCAGGGAAATTGTCACCCCCGTACAGGCTTCTTGGAGGAGTGATGAGGTCGGTGGGCTGGGGAGCGGGGGTGCCCATTTGCTGGTCTTTGATCTTGCTCAGGTGCTTTGCACCGTTTGACCACTGGTGAGGATGGGGACCAAAGTGAGAACACCTGCTCCTGGGTGGCAGCTGTGCCCCCTCTCCAAGCTGGAGCAGGCTCCCTGGGCCAGGGGGACTCGCCTCTGGCATTTCTTGCCAGCAGCCTCCGGGATGCCCTGATGATGCTGTCGGTTTCAATTTGGCAGATTGGTCACCTCCCCGGACTCCCTCATTTATTTATTTTATTTTATTAATGTATTTATTTTTTGAGACGGAGTCTCACTCTGTCACCCAGGCTGGAGTGCAGTGGCGCAGTCTCAGTTCACTGAAACCTCTGCCTCCCAAGTTCAAGCGATTCTTGTGGCTCAGCCTCCCGAGTAGCTGGGATTGCAGGTGACTGCCACCTTGCCTGGCTAATTTTTTTTTTTTAAGAGATGAAGTCTCACTCTATTGCCCAGGCTGGAGTGCAGTGGCGTGATCTCGGCTCACCACAACCTCTGCCTCCCGGGTTCAAGCGATTCTCCCGCCTCAGCCTCTGGAGTAGCTGGGATTACAGGCACCCGCCACCACACCCGGCTAATTTTTTGTATTTTGAGTAGAGACGGGGTTTCACCATGTTGGCCAGGCTGGTCTTGAACTCCTGACCTCATGATCCACCCGCCTCAGCCTCCCAAAGTGCTGGGATTACAGGTGTGAGCCATCGTGTGCAGCCGGGAGCCCCTTAAAATGAGCCACCTGCCAGGAGCAGTGCAGCTGAGGAGAGAACCAGGCCCTAAGCAAGCACCCCGCAGGGTCCTTCACCCAAGGTGGCCTCTTAAAGTGAGTTAGTGTCAAGAGCAGGCCCTAGATCATGAGCTTGTTCTCCATTAAAAATGACTACTGAATTGACAAAAATTGTATATATTAATGTTTGTTGTGTAGAACACATTTGGAAACATATACATTGTGGAGTGGTTACATCGAGCTAATTAACGTGCATTACTGCACATATTTTACTTGTGATTAAGAACTCTTGAGACCTCTCATTAATTTCAAGAATACAATACCTTGCTATTAACTGTAGCCGTGTTGTACAATAGATCTGCTGAATTTATTCCATTTTAATTAACTTTGGGTTAAGATTCAGACCAGCTTTTCTGTGTGCTGAATAATTACCACCCTCCCACCCCCTCCCCAGGTGTCCTGCCATGATGCTGGAACCCATGAGTGTCACCTCAGTGACGGAGGGCACCTTTCTCGTGCAATCATGTTGATGCTGTAGAGATGAGCCGATTGTCCTGGACTAGGCAGGTGGGCCCCAAGGTCACAAGGCTCTTTATGAGTGAAAGACGGAAGCAGGAGGTCAGAATCAGAAGACGGGAGGATGGGGGTCAGGTGGAGCCACGTGCTTTCAAGAAGGAGGGAGGGGCCCCAAGCTCAGGGGTTTGGGCGCCTCTGGAAGCTGGAAGAGGCCAGGAAATAGATTCTCCCCTGGAACCTGCAGAGGGAACACACCTCTGTCAGCACCTTGATTTTGGCCAGCATCTTAATTCGTTCGGGCTGCCGTGACAGAAATATTGGGGTGCCTTCAACAACGGGAATATATTCTTCAGAGTCCTGGGGGCTGTGGCGTCCAAGGTCAAGGTGCCAGCTGGTGAGATCCCTCCTGATTTGCCCACTGCCTGTTACATGCTGTGTCAAGTGGGGCAGAGATCCTCTCCCTCCTGTCCCTTCTCATAAGGGCACTAACCCCATCACGAGGGTGCCATCCTCAAGGCCGGTTGGCCTCCCAAACCCAACCTCCTAATACCTTCACACTGGGGACTGTGCTCTCATGTAGGAATTTCAGCGCGGCACAGTGTGTACAGTGCCCGGTGAGTCCCGTTTCAGACTCTGATCTCCAGAACTGAAAAACAATGCATCTGTGCTGCTTCAGGCCACCTGATTTTCGATACTTGGTTGAAGCAGTGATGGGAAATTAACGGAGGATGTTTGTTTGAATGTAGTAAAACAGGCTGCTCTCATGTGGTTGAAGCAGTGATGGGAAATTGATGGGGGACATTTGTTTGAATGTAGTAAAACAGGCTGCTCTCATGTGCTCCCTAATGTTTTTGAAGCTGTAGAAGGAAGTGATCGTCTCAGCCCTAAGGTTCAGCATTCTGTCCTGGGTCTTCCGAATTTGGGGAAACCAGGGACTCTTTCCCTGCCCCAGCTCCTCTGTTGGCAGCGTGGTGAAGCTATCCTCTGCCCAGGGCTGAGATGGGGCACAAAGTTGACAGAAGTGCCAAAAACCTCGGTAGCCAGGATAAAAATAATTTAACTCCATATTTTAAACATGCAAAATTAATGCATAAAATTCCATGATGAGCAGAAGGGCGCAACAGTGAACAGAGGCAAGACCGTTCCTGCTCTTTCAGACTCAGCCTCCCGCACCTTCCCTGCCCCGGTCCTGCTGCCCATGGTCACCCCATTTCTCAGCCCTTGCACTTGTCTGTTTCCAGGACGTAACATCTCTGGCACTCCCCCATGCCCAGCACAATCTCTGGCTACTCTGAATTGCAAATGGGTGACTTATCCAAAGCCACCACAATAAGCCAGAATTTACAGCTTCACTTCTATGTAAGTGGTTTGTCTTTTCTAGAGGAAAGGAATGGACACAGTTCAGGGCGGATCAGAGAAGCTTCAGAGTGGATTTATGCCCACCGTTTAAAATCTTTAACCCAAACCAAGCCCAGTACACCCAAAGGACTTCTCGCTTACTGCTCTTTAGGGCTCAGATATTTCAAAGACAGAAACCAAACCACACAGGTCAGCATTTTTCTAATGATCCTGACACCATGCTGAGTTCAAATCGACTCATTCACGGTGAATCATAACAACGTTGGAACAACGTC
>PVKP010010149.1:0-57797 GCA_004027715.1 Plecturocebus donacophilus
ATTTCAACATGAGATTTGGAGGGGACAAATATCCAAACTGTATCACTCACTTTGTTTCCTTCTTTCTCCATCCTCCTCTCCTATAAGCCAGAGCTGGGCTCATCGAGATCACCTCTCAAGACATCTGGATGGTTCCCCTCGACCCTTCACTGGTCGTCTGGGTTGTTGGAGTCGGGTCTGATGAGGTTCATTTCAGTCATCCCACTTCTCTTTACCACAGACATAGTAGAAGCTTTTACAATGCCAGGTTCCCTTCAGCTGATAACCAGGACACGTGGGAAGGCACACCTATACCCCAGTCCCATGGAATCAGGCATCCTTATTTGTCCACATGAATGTGCATCTGAGCCCCACCCAAAAAGCAAGCTCATATCATCTGGATTTTCAACATCCCTGCCGAGCTGAGCCAATTAGAAAGGAGATCTAGGCGACTCAGCAGGTGCCTTGTGTTTAAGGAGCAGATCATTCTTTGTTTTTTATTTTATTTTTTATTTTTTGAGATGGAGTCTCACTTTTGTTGCCCAGGCTAGAGTGCAATGGAGCAATCTTGGCTCACTGCAACCTCCATCTTCTAGGTTCAAGTGATCCTGTCTCAGCCTCCGAGTAGTTGGATTTACAGGCATGTGCCACCATGACCAGCTGATTTATTTTTTATTTTTTTGTATTTTTAGTAGAGACGGGGTTTCTCCATGTTGGTCAGGCTGGTCTCAGACTCCTAACTTTAGGTGATCAGCCCACCTCAGCCTCCCAGAGTGCTGCGATTACAGGAGTGAGCCACTACACTTGGCCCACAAAAGCAGATCCTTCTAGAGTACAGCCCTGGTCTTATCACTTTCCTGCTTTAAAAATTTCCATGACTCCCCAGTTAAGATCTGATTTACTTTTTCTAGTGTTCTCATTCCTGTCTCATTTCTCACTACTCTCTTTAGATAGACCTGTTATACCATAATCAAGGTACTCTCCTTCCTTCCTACCTTCCTTCTAGCCTTTCTTCATCTAACAAATACGTACTACTGTTTTCTATGTACGAGACACTGTACTGGGCACATATGGTAAAGACAAGACAAGCTAGTGGGTGGACACAGACAAGTAAATACTGCAGGGTGAGAAGTGTTGGAACAGGGAGAGTCCAGAGAGCTGTGGGAGCACCTAGAGTGGGTGCCAAATGCAGGCTTGAAGCATCAGAAAAGCCTTCTTGAAGGAGGAGATCGTGAAGTCAAACCCTAAGGATGAGTGGAAGCTAAGAGACATATAGGGTGGTAGTTGTGAGGAAGAGGAAAGGAAATGCCCCAGGGAGAAGGAACAAGCTTACTTTTGTCCTTGTGCTCCATGGGTTGCTATTCAGATAGATTTAATGCAACAAGTGCCCTAGAGCTCTGCAAACTTGGCAAAAGGAGAGCAGTGAGTCCAGGAAAATGAGAGCAGGCCAGTGTGTCTTGGCAAGTCTCAGTGGACTTGGTAAGGGGAAGCTGATGGGAACTATGAGATTTGGGAGGTAAGGAGACAGGGGAGACAGATTGCTAGAGACCAGGTGAAGGATGAAGGCTTTAGGCTGAAGTGTTCCTCCCTCTGCCACAGATACTAATGCCCCCATCTCTCCTCATTGAAATCCTCCAAGGCTCAATAAAGCGTTTCTCAGTTCCTACCGTTGAAATGAGCCCCCCAGCTCCTTGCACTGGGCTGCGGTTCTGTTCTGAAAGGTCCTACTCTGCCCTGCCGAGACCTCCTTGTACACTCTCCCTCCCCTCCTCCAGCTCCCTTGCAGCTCTGCTTTCTAATTGTTTTGTTGTTGTTGTTTTGTTTTGTTTTGTTTGAGATAGAGTCTCGCTCTGTAGTCCAGGATGGAGTGCAGTGGCGTGATCTCGGCTCACTACAACCTCCGCTTTCCGGGTCGCGGTTCCAGCAATTTTCCTACCTCAGCCTCCCAAGTGGCTGGGATTACAGGCACAAGCCACTATGCCCAGCTAATTTTTGTATTTTTTAGTAGAGACGGGGTTTCACCATGTTGGTCAGTCTGGTCTTGAACTCCTGACCTTGTGATCCGCCTGCCTCGGCCTCCCAAAGTGCTAGGATTACAGGCGTGAGCCACTATGCCCGGACTTGTGCTTCCTAATTGTATCTCCCTCACCTTCCAGCCCAATCACTGAGTGTTTAGAAAATGTTTGTGGAATGAAACAGGATTTGCCATACATTCGTGATCATACACTGTTTTTTTATTTTATTTATTTATTTTTTATATAGAGACGGAGTTTCACCATATTGGTCAGACTGGCCTCGAACTCCTGACCTCAGGTGATCCACCCGCCTCAGCTTCCCAAAGTGCTGGGATTACAGGCGTGAGCCACCGCACCTGGCCATCATACATTGTTTTTATAAAAAAGAAAAGATGAAGACAGCTAGTGTTCCTCACTTTACATGTACATATTTATGCATAGCAACATATAATGTTTATTATAGGTGTTTACTGGCTGCCACACACGGTTCTCAGCATGTTACTTATTTTAATTTCTTTCATCCTCAGAGCAACCTACAAATGAGTAGGTACTCTTAAAAAAAAATTCTTTACAAAGGTGTAGAAACCAAGATGCAAAGGGCAGAGTAATTTGCCCAAGGTCACTGAGCTGCAAGTAGTGGAACTAGATTTCAAATGTAGGCAGCCTGGCTCCAGAGCCTGTACTCTCAATGTGACCCTACCCTGCCCCTGTACATGCTGAATTGGTACAGCAGTGCATTTTCATACACATATTCCAAGCATTCGTGTTGGAATATGTGTATGAATATGTGCATGCGTTAAAAAACATATACTAAAAATAAATTTGAAATAGATGAGTTGAAAAAATATTTTCTAACATTTTCTTGCATCCTAGGAAATAGTTCTGGGTACCCTAACTTGGAAAACACTTAAATTCAAAGTTGCCAATGAATAAGAGGAAAGAAATTCACGTTTCCAATAATATCTGAACCTCACAGAAACTCTGCTGACTTACTAAGGGACTGGCACCTTGTTAGGGGCTCCTGTACGTTAGTTATGAATATTCAGAGCAACCCAGAGGTCTGAGGAGAGACCAGGGAATTCATGGGAGACAGAAGAGGCAGGCATGAGGCCTGGAAGGGTGCAGTGCGATTCTCAGCTCAGGGTCGATGAAGTTTATGATGGAACATTTTACTTAGTTCTGGAAATATTTATTTCATAAAGCTTGACCAATTTACTCAGGAAGAGGCTGTAACAAACACCGTGAACCAACATATCATGTTTCTTAATTTTTGTCTGAAATTCTAACAACTCAGCATCGTAAGGGACTGGTTATCTCAAGCTCATCAGAAGCTCTGATTGAAGATTATATTGTGTCTTTGGTTAATAAGAGATGAGGAAATGAATGTATATTGGCTTAATAAATATGGCCTGAAAGACAGCATCTTTCCAAAACTGGAACCGTAGGGGGAGTCATGAATGAGGTTCTTGGCGGGGTGATTTTGTTACCTTTAATAGACATTTGGTGAGCACTAACCCCTTGCGCACGCATATCATGTACTCACATACATTGTCTTTAGCCCTTTCGGCAGCTATATTAAAGGTAGGGGTGGAGGGTAGGCAAATTACAAATGAGGGGCCAGGCGCAGTGGCTCATGCCTGTGATCCTAGCACTTCGGGAGGCCAAGGCAGGCAGATCACTTGAGGTCAGGAGTTTGAGACCAGCCTAGCTGACATGGTAAAACCCTGACTCTACTAAAAATACAAAGGTTAGCGAAACATGGTAGCCCACACCTGTAATCCCAGCTACTGGAAAGGCTGAGGCAGGAGAATCACTTGAACTCAGGAGGCAGAGGTCGCTCTGAGCTGAGATCATGCCACTGCACTCCAGCCTGAGTCACAGAGACCATGTCAAAAAAAAAAAAAAATTACAAATGAGGAACTGGAAGTAGTTTTCCTAATGTCATAAAACTAAGAGGAGGTGAGCCTGTGATACAAACTTCAATTCTGTTGAACTCCAAAGCTCACTCCACAAAAGCAGTGTACCCCAAGACTATACGGTATACGTTCATGTAGGAGACAGATACAGACAAATAGAAATATAGCAGAGCAGATATATCAGAACTAAAGACAAGGTTAATTTAGAGAAAGGAATGTGGAATGCTCAGCCCTCTAGCCCTGGGTGGTCAGTGGTGTCAGGCAAGGCAGGCGCTCAAGGTGATTCAGGAATGCTGGCTTATAAGACTGTACGGTGAATCATAGCCTGAATTTTTAGGTAAAGAAACCAAAACACAGAGGGAGAAGCCACCCAGAGATTGTACCTTGGTCATTGATTTCTGCTGCTTCAATTCTTCTTACTGAATTTTTAATATCAACCAGCCAAGTGGCACAAATAGCAACTCTGTAAAATGTCACATAAAGTTAAGCTCAGGGGTTGACCTTAAGAGTCATGAAACCTGGGGCCAGGCGCAGTGGCTCATGCCTGTAATCCCAGCACTTTAGGAGGCCGAGGCAGACAGATCACGAGGTCAAGAGACTGAGACTATCCTGGCCAACACGGTGAAACCCTGTCTCTACTAAAATACAAAAATTAGCCGGGTGCAGTGGCGTGCACCTGTAGTCCCAGCTACTCGGGAGGCTGAGGTGGGAGAATCGCTTGAACCTGGGAGACAGAGGTTGCAGTGAGCCGAGATCACACCACTGCACTCCAGCCTGGCGACATAGTGAGACCCCGTCTAAAACAAAACAAAACAAAAGAGTCATGGAACTTGCCAAATCCTACAGGATTTGGTGATTGTGAACCAACTGGGCTGCTCTTGTGTGGACAGACCACAAAAAGCTTCCCACCCTACCCTGCAAATAATCAGCAGCTCTCTGTGCCACCTCCCCCTTACAGCCTCACTGAACCATAAGATGGCATGCCTGGGCTGCGTTGTTTCCTAAGGTTCAGTCTGTTTGAAAAGCTGGATGGATATGACTATGTTATAAACCTTCTGTCACTCAAGGCAGGAGAAAATGAGCAGGCCTTGCTGTAAGTGGGTGCATTGTCTTGTACTGTATACTTTTATATGTCTGTGCTTATGTTCTGTAGACGATGTACTGCACATGTTGAAAGGCCAGCCACAGATAAGACTGCAAATTGTCTGAGCTAAAAGTTCTTGTCCCAAGCTATCACCTCCTCCTTCTGAAGAGTTGAGAGTTTGCTCACAGAACTATAGAAAGCTGGGTTTTAGAACCACGGCATGATAGAAACTTGGGATCAGACTGACTGACTTAGAGCATTTTGGAACTCAGAGAATGATAGTGTACTAAAATTACAGAATGTTCTCATCTTTGAAGATTAGAACTTAAGAATCCTTGTATGTGAGAACCCCTAGAATTAAGCTGGTCAACAAATACTTCCATAATGCCTGCTATGTGCCTCCAGGCACTATGTTAGATTCTGGATATAAAGACATGAACAAAACTTCCCAAGGGTTTTGTTTTCAGGGAGGTTCCAGAGAATGTCCGAATTTAAGAATCTTAAAATATGAGATTCTTAGAAAACTAAAGCATTGCTGTGTTGAAATCCTAGACTGCCAAAGGTAGAGTGAAGCCTTGGATCATTCTCTCCAGCTCTGTCTACTTTTTTTTTACAAGGCCTAGGGCCTGTTCCAGGCAGGTTGGAGTAAAATCTCACTAAGAAGAACATCATTTCAGTTCGGTGACATCACAGAATGGCCAGCTTATAGGGGTTCAGGGATCACCCAGTCTTCACTGCTGCTTTTATCAGTGAGGCCACTGAGGCTCAGAGAGGGGCAGCTGTTTGATAGATCACACAGCCCAGTCAGGATTAGACCCCGGGTTTTCAGGTGTGTCTTATAAAATAGGCAGAACAGAAAAGGCTTTCCGTGTGTTTCCCTCCGAGCTTCGCTCTTTGCCAGCCTGCACTGAGGCCCCAGCTCTTCAGAAGGAGTTTGCAGCAACTTTCTCCGCGGAGGCATCAGCCCCGCCGCCGGCCCACGTGTGCAGTATATCGCCCTGTGTTAGGAGCCCCCCTCCCGTTGCTGCGTGTTTTATTTTGCTCCCTCCCCCTCCCCGTGTGCCTCGAAATCAATTTTCATTATTTTTTCTGTCTGTGTTTGTCTTTGTGGTTCGCAGGTGCTCCCTTGCATTGTTCGTCCGCTTCATCAACCCCTATTGAGCAGTCCCCCTCCCCGCCCCCCTCCCCTCCGGCCAATGAGAGCCAGAGGCGGTTGCTAGGCAACGGTGTGGCCCAACCAACCCCGGACTCAGACTCTGAGGAAGAGTTTGTCCCTAATTCATTCTTAGTTAAAAGTGGCTCCGCCAGCCTGGGGGTCGCGGCGAACGGTAAGTCCCTCTCTCTTCCTACGTTTGCGGGTTTGTTTTTTAAAATGTCCTTTCGTCGCCGATGCCTGCTTGGGCCGTTTGCGGGGGCTGACGGGCCTGGTGCATGGTGGGCTCCGGAGAAGTCGGGGGTCTGGCGCGGCTCCGCGGTCTCGGGCAGCCCCGCTCCTGCCCCGCGGCACCACTGCAGTGTGCAGGGGCTAGGGGTTTGCTTCCGTCCCCAACCCCCATGACAGACGTCAGACAGGCAGATGCAAGGACAAAGATGCACAGACAGACATCATGAGAAGGAAACATCAGGTAGAGGCTCAGACAGGTAAAGGTAGAGACAGACAGAGATTAACAGAGGAAGGAAACAAAAAGTTTAAGACGTAGGTAACACCGACCAACTACCTCCTCTGTGCCAGGGACTGTGCCAGGCACTGTCACAACCCTGCCCAGGAGACTCAGTATTTTAGTGTCCCCATTCTCAATGGAAAAACTGAGAAGTGTTAGCCCATTACCCATAGAACAGCGCTGGCTTTAAAAGTTCTCCACTTTCACAGAACCTGGATGCAGGCAGCCCTGAAATCCCAGGCAGCTGCAGGGCTAAATGCTGGCTGCAGAGAGAGCCACTGGGTGTAAGCATGGATCTGCAAGCTCTCTTATTCTGAGCTCTGCTCTGGCGTTCTTAAGGTGGGAGGCAGGGTGTGGTGAAAGAGCACCAGGGTGACCAGGTCTTAGCCCCTGATCAGGTGGGGCTAGACTTGAGCCAAGGTGCTTGCCCTCTCTGTCCAGCAGAGGCCAGTCCACTGCTTTGCAAGGAAAACCCGGAAGGAATTCAAACCTCTAAGAGATGGGGCATGGTGTACATGAGGTAACCCAGGCTCACCTTAGTAGCCCCAGGATATCCTCATGCTAGGAGAAGGAGAGAGGAAATGAAACTTTCACCACAAGTAACTGTAGGTTGTGTGCCAATTTGGCAAACATTTATTTATAAGTGTCTGTGTGGTACTAAATTCCAGGCCAGATTCTGAAAAAGGAGGCAGAGGTTCAAAGACAGTCTATGGACTCTGGAATCAGACAGCTTTGAATTACATACAAGATTTATTGCTGTGGGACATTAGACAGATCACATGGCCTCTCCAAGCTTGTTTCCTCAAGGGTAAAGTGGGCATTGTGCCCACCTCATCATGAGTACCCATCATAGTGCCTGGAACAGAGAAGGAGTGTGGTAAATGTGACTTATTACCTAGTCATCTCCACCTGCCTCTAGGGGATTTACAGACAGCCTGTCTGTGAAAGCTCCCAGCACACTGCCTGGCACTTGGGGATGCTCTAAGAAATGTCAGATACCATCTTTTCTCTTGGGAGTACATCATTACAGCCCAACGTGGCAAAGGAGGTAGGAACCTAGTATGTTCTATGACCAGGGAGGGAGTCTCTCCTCATCTGAGAGAATTAGGAAATGCCTCCTAGAGGAGGTGCTCACAGGACTCTAAGGAATTAGTGAGGTGTAACAGAGATTACCAAGGGTGTTGTGAGCAGAGGGAACACACAAAGAGCTTGAGGTGGGGACATGGGAAGCCTGGGCAGTAAATAGGTGTGAACCTTGGAAGGGTATGGAAGGCCATGTGGTGAAAGTCACCTGAGCTCTTTTAGGTACTGAGTTGAGGCCCGCCCACCAAATGACAATGAAGGGCAGTCATCACCCACCCTCCTTTTCTAGCCAGGACTTCCCTGCATCTGCTCACTTTGAATATCAGAGAGATATTTGTCCTTGATGATTCTCTTCTGACAGGATTTTACACCCTGGATTCTCCATGACCAGACCCAAACCTACCCCCAGGGTCTTTTTCCTCAGTGCTCCCTGAGGTAGGATTGTTGGTTTTTTTGGTGGTTCAGTGTCCTGCTCTTCTATGCCTTTTATAGCTGCCTGTGTTTCAAATGATGCACAGACACACAGGAAGCCTGGGTTGGGGGTGAGGAGACCTGGTTCTGAACCCAGCTCTGTGGCTCACTGGCTGTTTGTCCTTTGCAAATCACTGTCTCTTTCTAAGCCTCAGTTTCCCCATTTCACCGGTGATGGAGCAATCTCTAAGGTACCCTAGTTTTAGGAGTGTCACGTGAAACTGACAGAATTGTTCCTGCCAATAGCCTTCTTAATAAGCTTATGGGGTGGGGGTAAATATATATATTTGTGTATGTATATCTGTATGTATATACATATATGTGTGTGATGATGTTCTTTGTTCATTTCTGAGTGACTAAGCCTTGCAAGTAGAAGAAAAGGCAAGAGATTAAAGTCCTTAATCTCTTCCTTTGCAAATTAACTGAACAAGAGCAATCACTTTGTTGCAAGTTCTAAGGCAAATTGATGGCATTATTGCATTATTGATGTGCAGGGAAGGAGATGGGGGACTTTCGCCTGCAGCTGTCTGCTCAGTGGTGCTCCTCCATGCTCCTGCACCCCAGAGGACCTTGTCACTTTGGATCACTTCCCCAGGCCCTTGCTCTGAGTGTCATTATAAAAGTTGGTAATAAGCATGTCCCATGTCTGATGGGAGAGTCTGGGTCCTTACCGCTCTGCTGCTCCGATCATGAGAGGGCTTGGTGAGCCTCTGCCAGGGCTGGACGCTGCCTACTGCCTTCCTGTCTCCTGAAACCCAAAACCAGGGATCTTCTATGACTTGGTACTGGTGTGGACCCAGCACTAGTGCGTGAAGATGAGAGATTCCTGGTACATAGTGGGCCTAATACACGTTTTTAGGGTTTTATTCGATTTTTTTTTATGGTAAAAAAAAATGTTAAATTATTTTAATGGAACAATCTTTATTGTTTTTGCCAATTATAAAAGTAGCAGTGTTTATTAACATTCAAATAATATGGAAAGGTAAAATGTTAAGTTATCTTATAATCCCTCCTCCCAGAGATAACTGCTTTTAACATTTTGGTTGGTGGTCTTTCAGAGACTTTTAATTTAGTGTTAATTTAATGAGTGAGTGAATTAATCAATGAGCAGGCAATGCTTAAGGACCACAGAGGAGCAGAGAGAGCAATGGCTATAGAGAGAAGCCTGAAATGGGATCTAGATGTGCAATTCTAGGCAACGTTTCCAGCCTCTGAGATCATCAGTTGCTCCATCTGTGAAATGGAAGAAAACCTTCCAAGGTTGTTCTGGTGTTTAAAAAAGATCAAACTGATAAAACTTTTCTGTCTCTTCCCTATTTCCAGTACTCCCATCTCCTTCCACCAATTTAAGACTTTGGAAGACCGCCTTCAACAGAGCAATTGTTTTAGGGCAGGCTTCCTCCAAGACTGCATTCAGGTTGTATTTTAAATGGCAAAAGTTGCCTCTCTGGCTCTTAAAGGGTGGAAATGAGATCGTTTCCCATGGTGGGAGCTGAGGCTCTTGGAGCCAGCCTTCCCAGAGGCTTGCGCTGGACTCTCCAGCATCACCCCCAAAGGCCCTCTGCCCACAGCTGTGTCAACTCCAGCCTGAGCTGCCGTCCCAGGTCTGCTAGGCCTCACAGCTGCCCTGCTAAAATCCCCATGTAAAGTGCAAAGAGGAACGTGGGGTATCACAGAACAGCTCATTGTCCCTGTGGAGAAAAAAACAGGGGAAGTAGCTTTTTCTCTGATCAAAATTCTAATCCTTCCCCAAGGGTAATCATCCAGAAATCACTGATATAAATAAAGAAAGATTTCACTAAAATATCAACTAGTCACAGTTGAAAAAGCAAAGGAAGTGGTTAGGATTAAGTAGGTATTTGTCCCTACCCCATAGAAACTTTTCAGAATAAATATTAAATGTTTCATGAATTGTTTTCATCTGAATTCTAAAGCAAAGGGGCTTTAAAATCTTGGGGGTTGGGGCTGGGCGCAGTGGCTCATGCCTGTAATCCCAGCACTTTGGGAGGCTGAGGGGGGCGAATCATGAGGTCAGGAGATTGAGACCATCCTGGTCATGGAGAAATCCTGTCTCTACTAAGCTACAGAAAATTAGCCGGTCGTGGTGGTGCATGCCTGTAGTCCCAGCGACTCAGGAGGCTGAGGCAGGAGAATCACTTGAGCTCGGGAGACAGGTTGCAGTGAGCCGAGATCATGCCACTGCACTCCAGCCTGGCAACAGAGCAAGACTCTGTCTCAAAAACAAAAAAAACCCAAAAACTTGGGGGTTAATATTTAAGAGGGTCAGGGAAAATAAATAGCTCAGAGAAGGCTGTCAGTTTCTCAAAGCTTAGGTGAGGTAGGGGGTGGGTAGGAGAATTTATATTTAATAAGAACTTTCTATGTGCTCCTAGTCTTTTTTATAAAATATGCATTACCGTATTTGAATCAATTTACGTCCCTTTCACTGTTTAGGAAACTGAGGCCCAATAAGGGGCAGTGGCTTGCCCATTGGCCATTGGTCTTATAAGGGGCATGGAAGAGATTCAGACCCAAGCCTGTTTGACTCCAGAGCCCCAATTGTTTTTCCTTCTGGTGCATTTTTGTTTGGTTTCAAATATCAGATCCTGTTATTTCTGTCTTCTCCTTAGTAGGAGTTTAAAGAGGGTAAGAGGAATTCCACCAAAGAAAAGCTGGTTGTAAAAGAATTCCAAGGTGTTGGATTCCTGTTACCTCACAAATCTTTATGAAGCACCTATTATATGAGATGAATCAGACCAGATGACTAGACATCAAATTTTGGTGCAGCTAGGTCGGTCGCGGTGGCTCATGCCTGTAATCCCAGCACTTTGGGAGGCTGAGGCAGGTGGATCACGAGGTCAGAAGTTCAAGACCCGCCTGACCAAGATGATAAAACCTTACTCCACTAAATATTACAAAAAAATTAGCAGGGCACTGTGGCAGGTGCCTGTAATCCCAGCTACTCAGGAGGCTGAGGCAGGAGAATTGCTTGCTCCCAGGAGGCAGAGGTTGCAGTGAGCTGAGACTGTGCCAACGGACTCCAGCCTGGGCAACAGAGTGAGACTCCGTCTCAAAAAAAAAAAAAAAAAAAAATTGGTGCAGCTTCTTGAGAGCCAAGCTTTGGACCCTGGGCTGCCGCGGCTATTTTATTTTCTCAGCACTGGTCCTTTCTGCCTTGCCTTAGAGATTTCTCACTGCTCAGCGTCACTGTCGTTTGGCAGTTTCATTGGCTTTCTCAGGTCTTAAGCAGCTGGGATTATTTTGTTTTGACTACCAATCCAGTGGAGGAGTGTTTATTTTTCTTTCTAAATGGGAAACACTGCTATGTTTGTAAGCTCCTTCTAAAAGTATTTTCTTAAAACAAAAAATTCAACTTAATTTAGAACCTATTCAGAGTCCCTGGGGGAGTCAACTGAGGTCCTTTTAAGTCAGTTTGTGAAATCAGAAGGCAAAATTGTACTCGTTTCTAACAGTCGAAAGGAAGGTCCAGTGAGATTTTTGTCTTCTTTCACCATGAATTTTGTGCAGCCTGTTTTTTTGTTGTTTCATGCCAAGTGTAGTTACTTGGATCTGCTTATTTACCTGGTTCTGAGGGTAAAGAACACTGAGGTATGTAAAATGTTCAGCAATTTTTTTCACCACTTCTCTCAACTCACTCTCTTGCATCAAAAGACCCTCCTCATCGGTAAATAAATTCTTATTACACCAGCTAGGTAGCAAAGTTAAGTACCTAACTCCTGTTGGCAAGACAAATTGATTTCTTCCTTTATTCATTCATTCATGTTGACTTTTTAAATGTTGGTGGATGTTTTCCAGAGCGATGAGGGATGAAGGGTATTCTAAACAGAGAGACCCTTTAAAACATGTATTTAATTTATGGGATAAAATTTCTTAGATGAAACCCTTGGAATCAGAAACACTTTAGAATTTGGATATGTTCAGATTTAAGAAAGAAAAGAGAGTACATATTCTGTATTTTTCCTAACACTCGTACAGTAATCAAATACATCACTATTTCTGCCATAAAACATGAATAGTTATACTCACGGGATTTTAAAATGACTCCTAGCCTCATGTCAGTTCAGGTCAGGTTTTGCCATTAAATGAGTTTTGTTTAAACATTTAGTCTCAGAGTTTTGGGGTTTCAAAATGGTGGTTAATAGATGGTGATCCTGAATTATGCCTTCTTAAAAAGTGAAGGAACCGGAGCTCAGAAAGATTTAGCAACTTGCTCATGGTTGTAGAGATAACTAGATAATTTGAAAATCAGATGGCATGATACAGGTGCAAGTGGCTAACCAGGAAGCTCTGCAGATGTGCTTATTGTTTATTCATAACCACTGCTTAGAAAGGCCTGACCCCTATGCTATAGAAATGAGAGTTCAGGGGGCCAGCACCAGCAGGCTGGGTGGCTCTCAAGCCTTGAAATTCAGCAAGAAAGAGGCCAGGTGGTCAGAAGTCTAGAACTTGGCAACTCTGAGTTGATAAGGAGCATTTCCTGACAGGCCCTCCGTGTCTGGCCCCCTTTCTTTGATGCCCCACTGTCTTCTGTACTGACTCCTCCCTAACAGGCTGGGACCTAGTTATTCACATGTCTGGTTTCCTTGTGCAACCTCCAGTTCCTAGAGGTAGGCCTTGTGGACAGTATATCCAGGGCTGAGCACAGTGCCCTGTGTATGTGCTCAAATCAAAATTGAAAAAAAAAAAAAGTTGATTTCCTTTCTTTGTTCTTTCCACCAGCACCCCTACACGCATGCACAGCAATAACCCTCAGAACTTAACTCTGAGGCACATACACGATACAGCTGTGGAGAGTCACAGAGATGAAGCGATTTGCCTAAGTGCAGAGTCAAGATGCAAAGCATGGCCCCAGACTCCAGGGTCCTTTCCACTCTACCAGGTGCCTCCCTCAACTAGACAAGCCCTCACCTGTGGCCTCCCACCTGGGGCAGACCATTCTGCCCCCAATTGAGGGCAGTGGTGACAAGCTCACAGGGCTCACTTCTGTTTTTATACTGTTGACAAAACCTTTTTTATATATTACCTCAGGGAAACTCTGGTGACTCTAATTTAATTCCCACATTGGCTTTCTAGGAGGTAAGGCTTCTTCCTGACCCTGCAAAATAAACAGGTCACATTTTGAATTAATGTAACTGAACATCCTGGGAGAACCAGGGCCCTCTAATTAGTCACTCATGTGACACGATTGTAGACTCTTTGCAGTTCCTTTTCCACTAATTTCCCCAAATACCACTGCATTAAAAGGTACAAAAATAACATTTTTCATGTATGGCTTGATTGGACCTAGGAATTCCTAGACCACCCCCTGAGGAAGGCACATTAGCTATGATGTCCAGGCTTTTTCCATCTGGAAACTAAGCCTGGTTTCTGTCCCTGTTGAAATGTTCATGGCCTGCTCCGTGGATCCCTGTGGACACCAGACCACATTTTAAAGCATCTCCTGACACTTCAGGGCCCAGACTGTTGAAGAGGCACCTGGAAAGAGGCCAAGGAGAGTGTGGGAGATTAGTAGAACTAACATTTGTGTACGCTCTCATTCCCAAAGCTTGTTCTCCTCTGTCATCTCACTGGATCCACGGAAAAGTCCTGTGAGGCTGGAGGAATGTGTAGGTTAGTGAACACTGTGTCCACGTGACAAACAGGCTCAGGGAGAAGCAGCTTAGCACAGAGCTGCTCCTTGGCCACAGGGCTTGGAACTAGTTTTGGCTTTGTTCATGGATGGTCAGTCCAACATGTGAGGCTCACTGCCATCATGTGAGGCTCGCTGCTGTCATGTGAGCTCAGTTTCCCAGTTAAAAACCTCATCTGGAGAAGCCTCATCATGAAAACCTGCTCACAGAGAGGCACAGGCCTGAGAGCAGGAGATCGGCTTTGATCCCAGCTCTGCCTCTAGCCTGCTGTGTCACCTGCTGTGTCACCTTGCAGAAGCCTCGTCCATTGGTTCTTCAGCTTTCTAGTCTGAGCAGTGAGAGAACTCAATGAAACCAGCATTTCCCACACCATATTTTTCTGTGTCACCGTCGTAGTCTGTGCCACAGCGGTGTGCCCACCTACACAGTTATTTATGTTCCTTTAAACTGCTGCCTTTTCCAAACTTTTTCTCTGTAAGTGAATTTTTTTATTTCAAAAGGAAATTGTATATTACTGCTGCAATCCGCTTGCCATATGGCAAGTGTATGACTTGCCATAAATAGAAGGTAACTGCAAAAATAAATACTATGAAAGCAGGTTATCCCATTCTGGAGAGAGAATGTCTGCTCAAGGACACTGAGGAGAGATTTGCTTCTCTGTGTTAAATGAGGACATTGGCAGCTGATAGATGTTGAAAACACACTAGTTCCAAACTTAGACTTCCTCCTTGACATCATCCACAGGGTTGAAAGAAAATGGAAGCTCTTCTGCATGTGACTCGGTGTTATTTAATGTTTGCTCTCACTGTAATCACCTGAAATCACATCCCTAAAGTACACAGCTCTGTGGCTTTTTCCAGTACTCAGTAGGATTTTAATGCTGCCCCCACAGAGCCTGTTCACCTTGAGAATAAACATCTCTTGCTGCTCTCAGGCCCATCCTTCTTCCCTTTCCTAAACGTGGTCTTTGGGAGCCATCTGTTCCCACCCTCCCCCAGGCAGCCCCTGCCCTCTGCCCCTGTCATCAGGTCTGAGCTGGGTGCTTTGAGCTCAGCTGGATCCCCCATTACTGGTTAATGGCTCCCAGTTTAAACCAGGAAACCATGTGGCTTCCTTTTCTCCCTCCCCTCCCTCTCCTTCTGAACTGCCATTATTTATATAGGTGTTTGAGATTAAACAACTAAAAAAACATTCGCTCTGCTTTATAAGGCCTAAAAGGACTGAAGCCAGAAGAAAAATAGAAATGGCACAATGTGGAGCAATGGTGGGGGGCAGTTATGGAGGTTTACAGGTCTGTGCTGTGTAGTCTTGGGCAATTTGCTTAACCTCTCTGGGCCTCAGTCTCCTCTGTAAAATGAAGAATAGTACAGTCTTCCCTCAGTATCCACAGGGGATTGATTCCAGGACCCTCCCTCCACTGCAGCCTTCACGGATACCAAAATCTATATATGCTCAAGCCCTGATACAAAATGGCATAGTATTTGCTTATAACTTACAGATATCTTCTTGTATAATTTAAATCATCTCTATATTACTTATAATACTTAACAATGTAAATACTATGTAAATAGTTGCTATACTGTATTTTAAAAGTTTATATTATTTGTTTTTTTTTTTTTTTTCCATTATTTTCTGAGTGTTTTTTGATATTCAATCAGCCATTGGTTGAGTCTGGGATTTTGGAGGGCAAGTTGTACTTCCCAAAATTATGGTATAAATGAGAAAATATGGTCAAGGCTTCTAGCACAGTGATTGCTATATTAAAGATGCTCAATGAATGTCAGTTTCCTTATTCCCTTTCTGGACCTGAAAAGTTTTTGGCCAGATATTCCTGTGAGGCAAGCAGATTCCTATACTCTTACCTCTCCTGGCTTGAAGGAGCCCCAGCAATGAATAGCTGAGCCTGGGAGTCCTGATCTTTAATCCCCCTCCCCCTCCTGGGTGATTTCCAGAGGTTTCGGGTGGGAGAGGGAGTCCAAGGCAGCAGCTAAACAAACATAGCCTGTGGTCTCAGAGACAAAGCCTCAGATGCCCTTGCTGGAGCCCTTACAGGGTTTCCAGTCCCCATAGTTCCAGCGATGGAGTGCTGATGTTTGGTACCAGATGAAACGCTGTGATGCTTTTTCCTTCTGGTCAGCTGGCCTTCCCCCAGAGTTGAAAGGAAAGGAAAATGACTGGTAATTCATTTATGCTCCACTCTTTCTCTCCTGGTGGATCATATTTCTGTAAATAACTCTGGGAAGCTGCTAAGCAGCTAACAATAACAGTGTCTATATTTGCACTTCTAGAAACCCTTCTTTAGATCCCCAGTGGAACCTTTGGGGAAATGCACACCTGATGTGAACCAAACTCCTCTCCCCACTATCTCAGTGACCTCACCAAGCTTACCTCTCTTACCCAGTTGCTCATCTATAAAATGGGAATAAGAATAGCAACCTGCGGAGTTTGCTAGGATAAAGGAGAAACAGGATAACATCTAAAACACTGAGATCAAGGCAGGTGTTCAGTGTTTGCTGGTCTCTTGGCAAATAATGGGGACCATTTTTGGGGGTAAGGAGGTTATCTCATCAAAACTAAAATTGTGGTCACCTGTCTGCTATCATCCTGAGAAGGAGCAAAAATGGAAGTGGAGATGATCCCTATCGATCTGCTAGTTTTGCAAAATGCAGCTGCTCTGAGCAAAACATTCCTACTATGTCTTCTTTGTCCTGGACCATTTCAGTAGCATCCTCCTGGCCTCCCTGCCCCTCTCTCCCTTTAATCCAGCCTCACAGTGTTCCAGGTGTTACCTCTCAAAGAGCCCCTGCGAGTGCCCTCTCTGGGTTTCCCGCTGCCGGCAGCAGGGGCCCTGATCCTTAGCAGGGCAGCCCCAGCCCTTCTTCCCAGATCCCTATCATTCTTGGAGCTGCTTACTTTGGTGCAGATTCAGCACAGTTTCACAGTGCCCAGTACATGGCCCGTGGTCAGTGTCTGGTGATATTGGCAGAAAAGGCCAAACAAAACCTCAGGAATCAGAGTGAAAACAGGGGAAGATCCTTCTGATTTTGAGTGATATGGAGGAAAAATGAGGCTTGTTGACCCTCAGAACCAATTCAACTCAGCAAATGATTATTAAGGACCTACTGTGTGCCAGGGCCCATGGAGGATAGAAAGCAATCAGCTCACCTCTGCTGGGGAGACACACTAAACAGCTTGCCCTGAAGCAGCCTCCACTAAGGGGAACTGGTGAGGGATTGTGCCAGGGTGTGTGGGGCTACAGAGGTGTAATGCAAACTGGGAGGTTGGGGGAACTTCCTAGAGAAAGATGCTGACTGCTGAGGAACACAGGCAAGTTTTCACATTCAGTGTGGTCTGGATGTGAACTTGACTTTTATGTATTGGTAGGACTCCTGTAGACTGAATTGTGTTCATCATCAGCACCCCACCACCCCCACATTCATGTGTTGAAGCCCTAACTCCCATAGTGATAAGGCCTTTAAGGAGGTGATTAAGATTAAATAAGGTCATAAGGGCAGAGCCCTGATTGGATAGAACCGGTGTCCTTATAAAAGCGGAAGAGATCCCAGAGAGCTCTCTCTCCTCCATATGAGGACACAGTAAGAAGATGGCCATCTACAATCCAGGAAGAGGGACCTCACCAGAAACTGAATCCCTCAGAACCTTGATCTTGGACTTGCCAGCCTTCAGAACTGAGAAAATACATTTCTATTGTTTAAGCCACCCAGTCTATGAAATTTTGCTACGGCAGCCTAAGCTGACTAAGATAGGAGCTCTGGCATAAGGTCGAGTCTAGATATCCATACTTTGAATGTCAGTTATTTGTGTGTAACCAAATGCTCCCAACTTAATTGTGGGGTCTGGAAGTGTTTATTTCCTCCATTCATTCATTCATTCATCCATCCATTTATTTAATGGACTCTTCCTGGTGTGTGCTCTGTGTGGGGTCCTGTGCTGGAGAGTAAACTATGGTCAGTGCCCACTGTGTGCAGCCGTGTGCATTGGGCATGCATGAAGGAAGCACTGCAGTCCTCCACGTGGACAGGGGGACAAGGCAAGGCTCTCTTCCTCTCTAGGAAGGAAGGGCTGGCATGGCAAAGGCTCAGCTTTACAGCCACTCTCCATATACCCCGTTCTGGCTCTCGGGGAGCAGCCCTTGAGCATGCTCCATTTTCCCTGGGTTTCATGTAGGAGAAGGCAGGCAACAGAACCTGCAGGCAGGTGTGCTGGAAATAAGGAGGGCCTGATCACACTTTTAGACAGCAGAACAGATGAGCAAATCCCATTCCTCCAGGGACTTCACATTTTCCCATTCCATCAAATCTGCTCAGCGGGGAGACTCTAGAGCAGAAGAGTTAAGACTATGGATTTGGATGTTGGCTCCATCGTTATTAGCTGTGATCTTAGCAAGTGATTTTAACTTCTGAGTTTCCATTTTTCCCTTATGTGTAAAATAGGAATAATAATAATACCTACATCATTGGTGGTATTAGAATTCAGTGTGAAATAATATATGTGAAGTACTTAGCAAAGTGCCCAGTTATTGTACAGTCTTAATAAATGGAAATCTCTATTACTGTTATTGTTATTCTGGTTAGTGTTTTACTCAGTGGAGCCTCGGAAAGATACAATAACTTGCCCAAGGTCACAGAGATAGTAAGTGGCATGTTTGCATCCCAGGTATGCCTGGCTTTTCACAGTCTCTCCTTGCCCCTGCCAGGCTGCCTCCCGCATCTGACAGCCATCTCTCCCTTTCTTGACAACCCCCAAGCAGCCATAGGATCTAAGGGATCCTCTAAAGCAGATCAGAGATTTCTTTTCCCCCCACTATACCCCACCCTGCTGCACAGAGGTTAAAGCTGCATGCACATTTTGGGAGCAATTTATGAACCCTGGCCAGAGGCCCCTGAATGGAAACCGCTGAGTTGCACTCCAGCTCTCTGCTCTGTTCAGATGTCCCTATTGGGCCCCGCGTGGATGACAAGATGATGCATGAGGTCTGGCTAAGCAGCTTATTTGTCTGAGCTGGTGATGGCCTTTGTCCTGTGGTGGGTTAATGGTAAGGGGCAGTGGCCCTTTAAGGCCTGGACAATGGGCAGGCTTCTCAGGTCATCGAATCACTCAGTGGAATGGCCCTGAGTCCCTTAGAGCCCCTCAGAACACAGGAGGCCTCTGCTGACCCGGCTTATCACCCACTGATGCTCCCCCCTCCAAGCAAAGGGGAACACTGGAATAATGTAGAGAGAGAATCAAAGAACATTCGAATGACAAAGGACTTCAGAGGAGGAAACAAGACAGAGAGAGGACAGCAGTCCTTCCTGACTTCCCGCCTTCCCCTGCACCCAGTTCTGCACTGTGCTTTCCTAGCTTGGCTTGTTTCTCTCTCCAAATGCAGCAGCCCCACCCCTAACCAGACCAGGCTGATTTTCCCAGCTGCTCCTTTCATTGCTGAAACCTAATGCTGCAGATTACAGTTCCAACTTCACCTGGCAGCCATGGCTCACTAGAATTCACCCCTTTCCCTACTTCTTGAGCCCCTCTGATCCTTCCCCAAGCCGCCAGTCTTGCGAGCGCCATACCAGTTAGCCTCTGCTACCCGCTTCAACAAAAGCAGCTTGCTCCCTTTGATCGGTTTCCTACATTTGCTTCTGAATAATGATGCTATTTAAAGATAACTTCTAATATTAGAATTTTTTCCAAGTTTGAAACCCACTGAGTTAGATCAACCCTTTTATTTTATGGAAAGTTGCAGAGCTGGGATTCAAAGCCAGGCCTTCTGATTCACAATCTTGACTTCCTCTCAATGTATGCATTCATTTATTCATTACCCAAAGATTTCTAGCACACCTACTGTGTGTCAAATACTGAGCTGGTCCATAGAGTACTGACACATGTAAGACAGTGCTCCTACTCTCAAGGAAGGGCCTGAGCATTAACATCCAGTCCTGCTGAGGGTTCAAAACGCAAACATGAAACCAAGTGACAAAACTTAGCACTCCATTAGTGAGCCATTCTAATATGATGCAGTAAGAAGTACATCTCATCACACACGAGGCACGCTTGCCAAAAATATTTAACCTGGATCCAATCATGAGAAAACAATCTGACACATCCAGATTGCAGGACATTTTACAGAATAACCTTCCTGGACTTTGCAAAAAGGCTAATACGATGAACAAAAGGACTGTTGAGTATTTGGATGGGTGGGAGGCTCTGGTAGATTAAAAGAGACTAAAAAACTACAGCAGTCAAAAGCAACATGTGAATCTTACATGTGATTGAATCCTGGTTTTTTGAAATGCTATGAAAAAAGACATTTGGGAAGAATTGGAAAAATTTTTACATATAGTGTGTATGTTAAGTGATATTACGGATTCATTAATAGTCATTATATTGTGGTTAGATGAGAGAATGTTCTAACTTAGGAGATGTGTGCTGATAGAAAGTGTACTGCAGTCTACAACTTTCAGATGGTTCAGAAAAACTTTTTATGCATAGAGATGAAGTAATGTGGCAGTATATTAACTGACAGATTTAGATGAAGAGTATATGGGCTTTTCTGCACTATTCTTTCAACTTTTCCATAGGGTTGAGATTTTTCAAAATAAAAAATGGGAGTGACTGTAGTTAGATGAGTGAGAGACTAGACAATAGCAACTGAATTTTTGGAAAGTTTTCTTGGGATGGGTGGGATTGGGTGCTTTTTTTCATAAGAGCCCACCCTCACAACCAAGCAATGCTTCACGCCAAGACTTGATTCTCTTGGAATACAGAAACTCTCCAAACCTTTACAGAGAATGATTATTTGGCAGTTGTGATAAAACAGGCCCTTCCTGGGCGTGGAGGGAACTTCAGCAAGGCACTGGAACCGGTAATGGGAACCACATTGGCGGGAGTGTGGGGAGCCCCACCCCAGAAATAGCCCTTCTGTGCGGAGGCAAGACAACTGGAACGAATTATGCACATTCATACTTGTTAAACTGCCTTGGCACCAAAAGTGATCCTCGTAACCAGAGCTTTACGGCGGCACAGCCATACTTAAAGTCGGGTCAGCCTTGCCCCTGCACTCTCTGTCAGAGGTTTATAGCTAAGGCATAAAACAATTCAGCATGAGCTGAAACATGAAAACCCGTAGATTGCAAAGGCAAACTTTTTAAAGTTTTCTGAGGAGGCAGTGTTTGGGAATAAAATCTTGTCTGTCTCCTTCTGCTTTTCCAGCCCTTGGCCAGGTCCACGTACACCCTGCGTCCACCCCACTCCCTGCCTCAAGCCTATACCACAATCCAGTCACACACAGAAGCTGCTGCATCCTGTGGTTGGAAGGTTCTGTTATAACCAGGGAGTCTTGGTTTCTGAAACAGGGCCCTGAAGCTGTGTGGCCATGGGCAAGTTGAGTCCCCTCTCTGAACTTCAGCCTCTTGGTTATTTGTAGATAATAGTTATTACAGGGTTATCCAGACCACACAGGTCTGTGCTCACTGAGTACATGAGACCGGTGCACACAGTGGGTTCTCTGTAAACAGTGAAGTTTGCCTCATATATTGATTCTTACTTTCCTGAAAGATTTCTCTGCACAATGGAATGTTGTTTGACAGCATTTTACCCACAGTAAAATTTCTTTCAAAAGTGGAGTCAGTCCTCTCAAACCCTGCTGCTGCTTTATCAACTAAGTTAATGTGATATTCTAAATTATTTGTAGTCATTTCGACAGTGTTCACAGCATCTTCATTAAGAGTAGATTCCATCACAAGAAACCACTCCCTTTGCTCATCCATAAGAAGCAGCTCCTCATCCATTCAAATTTTATCGTGAGATGGCAGCAATTCGGTTCCATCTTCAGGCTCCACTTATAGTTTTCTTGCTACTACCAACATACCTGCAGTTACTTCATCCACTGAAGTCTTGAAGCTCTCAAAGTCACCCAGGAGACTTGGAATCAGCTTCTTCCAAACTCTTGTTAATATTTGACCCCTCTCCTATGAATCATGAATGTCCTTAATGGCATTTAGAATGGTAAATCCTTTCTAGAAGGTTTTCAATTTGCTGTGCCCAGATCTATCAGAGGAATCACTCTCCATGGCAGCTGTGGTCTTAAAAAGTGTGTTTCTTAAATAATAAGATTTAAAAGCCAAAATTCCTTTTTGATCCATGGGTTGAAGAATGGATATTACATTAGCAAGCATGAAAACGACATTCATCTCTTTAGATATTTCTGTCAGAGCTCTTGGGTGACCAGGTGCATTGTCAGTGAGTGGTAATATTTTGAAAGAAATGTTTTCTTCTAAGCAGTAGCTCTCAACAATGGGCTTAAAACATTCAGTAAACCATGCTGTAAACAGATGTTCCATCATCCAGTCTTTGTCTTTACATTTAAAGAAAGCAGACAGAGTAGATTTAGCATCGTTCTTAAGGGCACTGGGATTTTTGGAATGGTAATCAAGCACTGCCTTCAACTTCAGATCACCAGCTGCATCAGCCCCTGACAAGAGAGTCAGCCCATCCTTTGAAGTTTCAAATAAGCATTGACTTCTCCTCTCTAACTATGAAAGTCCGAGAGGGCATCTTCTTCCAATAGAAGGCTGTTTTGTCTGCGCTGAAAATCTGCTGTTTAGCATAGCCACTTTCATCAACAATCTTAGCTAGATTTTCTGGATACTTTGCTCCTGCTTCTCCCATCAGCACGTGCTACTTCACCTTGCACTTTTATGTTACAGAGACAGCTTCTTTTCTTAAACCACATGAACCAACCTCTGCTGGCTTGAAACTTTTCTTAGATGACGTCCTTGCCTCTGTCAGAGTTCACAGAATTGAAGATACTTAGGACCTTGCTCTGGATTAGGCTTTGATTTAAGGGAGTGTTGGGACTGGTTTGGTCTTTTATCCAGACCACTAAAACTTTCTCCAGAAAATATAAAACAGCCAAAAGGCTGTTCTGCCTTCTTATCGTCTGTGTGTTCAGTGGAGTAGCAATTTTCATTTCCTTCAAGAATTTTTCTATTGCATTCACAATGTGGCTATTTGGCACAAGAGATCTAGCCTTCAGCCTGTTGCAGCCTCTGACATGACTTTCTCACCGAGTTTAATTATTTCTAGCTTTTTTGATTTAAAGTGAGAAGCACACAACTCTTTCTTTCACTTGGCCATTGTAGGGTTGCTAATTGGCCTAATTTCAATATCATTGTGTCTCAGGGAATAGAAAGGCTGGAGGAGAGGGAGAAAGACAGGGAATGGTCAGTTAGTAGAGCAGTCAGAACACGAATCTTTATCAACTACGTTTGCCGTCTTACACCAGACACAGTTTGTGGCACCCCAAAATGATTACAATAGTAACATCAAAGATCACAGATCACCACAACAGATTACAATAGTTTAAAAATGTGAAATGTTGCAACAGTTACCAAAATGAGAAACAGACATGAAGTGGGCACATGCTGTTGGAAAAATGGCACCGATGGGCTTGCTTGAAGCAGAGTTGCCACCTTCAATTTGTAAAAATACGGTATCTGCAAAATGCGCTACAGCAAAGTGAAATAAAACAAGGAATGCCTGTACTTAGATCTCTGTAGGGAATCATTATTTTAATTATGAACAGAAAGTTTTCCAAAATTACTCTTGTTTTTATCTAAAAGGTAGCCAAGGTACAGTTCTTTTTTTTTAAGACGGGGTTTCACTATGTTGGTCAGGCTGGTCTTGAACTCCCGACCTCAGGTGATCCACCCACCTTGGCTTCCAAAGTGCTTGGATTACAGGCGTGAGCCACCACACCCGGCCTGTACAGTTCTTAATGAAAGAGAAATCATGTGGAAAATCACAGGAAAATAATTCAATTTTATCCCTTTATTAAGAAGTTTTGGTTAAAGGGAGGGAGAAGCTTTGAAGTTAGATAAAACTCAGTTCAAATCCTAGCCATGCCACTTACTGGCAGAGTGACCCAGGCAGATTAATAATCCATTCTGAGCCTTGGTGTCTTCATCTGTATAATAAGATATAATAATACCAACCCAGCAAAGGGAAGTGAAGACACAATATACTTTGTGAAAAGCTCTTAGCCCAGTACCTAGCAAATAGAAAGCATTTAATGAACAGAGCTACAATTAGTACCATATCTAAAAAGAGCAGGAATGCTCCTGATATCCAGACCTGTCTCTCAAGTATTATTCTTGGGCACCAGGAATGACAGACCAAGGGAAGCCAGCTGACATCAAAAGCCCTGCCCTGCAGATCTTCAAATGGATGATGAAAATGCACTGTGATTTCTGCCCCTTTGAAGCTGTCTCTTAGCCTAGCCCTTCAAGCTGCTAGGGATTTGATGGGCTGGGAGGACATTGTGGATGAGAAAAAACTTCAATTTGTTATTTCAAAGTAAAGCAGCTCCTTCAGATAAGGCAAGCTGGTTTGTTCAGAGCCTATGTTCCCAGATGCGTGATCAGGTGAGGAAGATGATCCTCATCAGCCTTTTTCTTTTGGCAAACATACCTAGGGATGGGTAGGAAAGTGTGGACCAGAATCACGTTCATTGTTTGTTTGTTTGTTTCTGCCTGAGTCAGGACTACGGACCCCAAACTGCTTGTGTAGAGGTTGAACATTTTCACTGGAGTCGCCACATGTCAGCTAGCTCATCCCAGGCAGATTTCTGCTTCCAATCCCAGCTCTGCCTCTCACTAGTGATGACCCTGGAGAGTCACTCTGCCTCCTTGACCCTGACTTGCTTATCTCTAAGGAAAGAAGAAGACCAGCTGCTCTGCTGGCCTCTTTAGCCTGTCATATGGCCTCTGAGAGATAAGGCATGTGAAAGTATGAGTGCTCCCAAGGAGAGGAACGGAAAGGCGGTCCTCACCACGCACTCTGCAGCGAGGCAGGCGTGTTATACACACCTTTGTGCAACAGGTGTTTTCCCAAAAGCCTATATGCAAACAGAATATGTTGTTACTAAAATACATGGTAAATAGAATCTTTAATAAATGGAAGCATTTTAAGTACAATATAGGAGATGGAGAAAACTAATATTTACTTACCACCTACTACTTTATTCTGACTTTGTCATCAAGATTCATGATGGTGTATTTTTGCACATAAAGTAGCACATCTGGATTCTAAAGATTGTCAAACAGGTTGTCTACAATATAAGTAAAGATCTAGGTACATTTCCCTACTAGAAAAAAATGCCTTGAACATTTCTATCCCTCTGGACAGTTGAGAATTTAGGACAGGCAATTAAATGATGTGTATTTGCTGAATGTGAATTTCTTCTGGTGAAGCAGAGAAAGTAATACATAAAGAGGAGCAGAAGGTAGGAAGGGACCACACTTGTTTCCTGCTCATTTGCACATTGGGTCAGATATTTCCACTCTCTGCATTCCTTAGGATAAGAGTCTGCTGCTCACACTGACTCCCACCTCCCCCTACACCAAGGCATCCTTTTCCTTTTTTCTTTTTTTTTTTTTTCCTATTTCACTTCTTCCAAGAGTCAAGTTCGTTCTTGGAACATAACTCAAGCTTCAGAACATACTTCCTTTAGGACTGGAAAATTTCCTAGAAGTTGGGGTGTGAAATCTCCCCCTTCCTCCAGGCCCTCCTGCCCTAGCTTGGGGGTTGCCGCCTACAGACTGTGTTTGCTGTGTGAACAAACCCAGCATGTGTTGTCTCAAAGGTCCACAGTCATTAAATATATCAAGCTGAAGTCCTCTTCTTTGGAGCTAAGAGCAGGTGCACATTTCTGGGCTGGGGAGAAAGAATCTGTCCTAAATAGCCTCGTGAGACCTTGCACCAACTCTTGAGGGAGAGTTTCATTGGATTTGAAAGTCTGGCCAGAATTCCCACTGCACTCAGAAGACTGAGCACTTCCGGGCTGACACGGCTTCTCTTGGAAAGACACATGGTACCACGGAAGGGCACAGGCTTTGGAATCCACCAGAACTGGCTTCAGATCACCATTTCTCCAACTTGTGACCACATAGCGTTGGACAGTTTACCTCCCTCACTGAGCCTTATTTTTGTCTGTCATGAGATAAGGATAATAAATCTTTTTTTTTTTTTTTTTTTTTTGAGATGGAGTTTCGCTCTTGTTACCCAGGCTGGAGTGCAATGGCGCGATCTCGGCTCACCGCAACCTCCGCCTCCCGGGTTCAAGCAATTCTCCTGCCTCAGCCTCCCAAGTAGCTGGGACTACAGGTGCATGCCACCATGCCCAGCTAATTTTTGTATTTTTAGTAGAGACGGGGTTTCACCATGTTGAGCAGGATGGTCTCGATCTCTTGACCTCGTGATCCACCTGCCTTGGACCCCCAAAGTGCTGGGATATAGGCGTGAGCCACCACACCTGGCCAAGGATAATAAATCTTACCTGGGAGGGAGAGGGGGACAAATGAGGTAGTATTTGTGAAAAGTTAAGCGGGAAGCCTGGTAACATACAAGGCTCCTCCAGCACAGATTCTCCCTCGTGTTGCCCACAGAGCTTGCACTAGGAATGACTAAGGGCTCAGAGGAGTGGGAGGTGGGTCAGCCTTTTTCCGAGAGCAAGCTTGTCCATAGAGCAAGTTTGTCCAGCCCGTGGCCCAGAGGCCAGCTGCAGCACAGGATGGCTTTTGAATGTGGCCCAACACAAATTTGTAAACTTTCTCAAAACATTATGAGACTTTTTTAGCAAACTTATTTATTTATTTTTGAGACAGGGTCTTGTTCTATCACCCAGGTTGGAGTGCAGTGGCAGGATCACAGCTCACTGCAGCCTTGACCTCCCAGGCTCAGGCGATTCTCCCACTCAGCCCCAGTTAGGCTGGAACTACAGGCACGTGCCACGATGCCCAGCATTTTGTTGTTGTGGTGGTATTTTGTAGAGATGGGTTTCGTCATGTTGTGCCAAGCTATTCTCAAACTCCTGAGCTCAGGCCATCTACCCAACTGGGCTTCCCAAAGTGCCGGGATTACAGGCATGAGCCACCACACCCAGATACAATTTATTTTTTATTTTTTTAAATTTTTTAGCTCATCAGCTGTCATTAGTGTATTTTATGTGTGGCCCAAGACAATTCTTCCAACATGGCCCAGGGAAAGCTAAAAGATTGGACACCCCTGCCCTAGAGGAGAAGTTAGCCCTGGTCCACCACAGCAGTACAGGCAGTCCTCAGTGTGGCTAGCCTCATAGTTCCCCACATGGAATAGACCTCATCCCCCAAGCCTCACCTCTGCTCAGGGATGGATGGACATGACTTCTTCACAGGACTGTCATGGGAGCCAGTGAGCGCCTGTGTACAAAAGTACCTGGCATACAGTAGGTGCTCAGAAAATGCCGGATCTTACAAAAGAGAAATCTGGTTAAAGACAGGCCAAGAATGCAGCCTGTGTTGTGTCAGAGTCAGCTCTCTGCCCATTTCAGGGACAGCTTTGTGAGGTGAGAGTGAGTCCCGGCAGCCTCTGGCTGCAAGGAGAGCCTGCTCTGGATTCTACAACATGTTGGGGTGGGTGCTGAGAGCCAAGGGGTTCACGTTCCCACGTCTGCCCTGCCCCAGTACCTGCTTCTTGTGGGACCCTGCTGGCACCCTGCCAGGTCTTGCCTTCCTGCCTCCCAGCCTAGAGGCCAGGATGCTTCCAAGTCACATCTGAATGGGTGTTGCTGAGGCCTGAACACAACAGCCTTTCCATATTGGGCACCTCTTACCCTGCCCTCCCTCAGCAGCTTGGCCAAGTGCTTTATGCAAGTCCTGGATCTTCACATGTAGGGCCACCTGCCAGCCCCACATGCCACTTTCTGTTTCTCAAACACACCTGGCACCTTTCACAGCTCTGCAGTTTTCCACAGGAATACCTTTGCTAGGCACAGAAGGTGCTAAGTGCTTTTACGTCTCTGGCCTCATTTCATCTTCACAGCAGTTCTGAGACACCAGCATTGTCCCCTTTTCACAAGTGAGGCAACCAAGACTCCTCCGAGAGATCATGCAGTTTGCCAAAGGTCAGGCAGCTAGCAAGTGTCAAGCCCGCAGGGATCCGGTGCTTGAGCACACAGTCTTTGCACCCGCCAGGCTGTGAGCTCCCGGGAAGAGCTTGAGGGCTCCACTGGCTTGCCGAGGACATGCCTGCCTGAGCATTCAAAATGCAGGATGTTTGTTCGCTCTTTGACCTGACAAAGTGAGGCAATTTGTCAGGTTCTTTTGGTGACTTTTCAGGCAAAAAGGCTCAGGTGAAGACAGCTCTTGGCTTTAACAGAGAATGGCTGGAGGGTGCTATTTCTGGTAGGCCTAGGACCAGGGAGACAAGAGAAAGCAGCTGTAGATATTGGGGTAAGTGCTTGGCTTGTCAGAAAGACAATCTCCCCACACCTGTGCCCTGGAAACACAATCCAGGCCCTGAGATGCAGTTTCAACTGTCACCATGGCGTCCCCAGGGTGACCTGCCCAAGCATATCCAAGCTGGTGGGGCTCAGGTTACAGGACCCATTCTCAGGACCCTTGAGTCCCAACAATGCCTGTTTGTCCTTTGAAACTGCCATCTCCCAGGAGGAATGTTAATGGGATGGAGAATGGAGGGGGGCTGGGAGGAAGAAGACACTAACTTCAGTCTGAGCCTGCTCCCCTGTCAGCTTCTTGAGTGAGCTCATCCGTGAATGTCTGCTTGTCCTTCCAAGAGACACTTAAACCATCCTCAGGAAAGAGGAATTAGTCCTCTGCTCTTCTAGACCAGACCATCACTCCTAGGTGAGGGCGAGGGTCCTGTGTTTCATCTGGGACTTAGTCTGCCCCTTGGCAGAGCTTACAATTCAACTCAAGAAATATTTTCAAAACCGGAAAAACTGAAAATGACTTAGGAAGTTGGTAAAATAACATTATCTTCTGTCCATATGATAAAATTTTAGGTAGTTATTAAAATCATGTTTTCACATATTTGAAAAATAAAACTACAATGTTAAGTGGAGATTGGATATAAACTGTATATACAGTATGAACCCAATTTGATAAATATATGCTTAAATATGTATAGGAAAAGACTAGGAGGAAATATATATATATATATATATATATCAGGGAGTGTTAACAGGAGTTATTACTGACTGTTGTAGCTGTGATTGTTTTTTGTTTTTTTCCTTTGTACTTTATTCTCTTACACATTTCTTTTTTCCTTTGTACTTTTTTGTTTTATACATTTTCCAGAGAAAACATGTTACTTTAGAGCCTAAAGGAAATTAATTTCTTACAAATTAATTTACTTAACTCCTACTATGTAGCTAGCATTGTGCTTGGTGCCGGGGATAAGAGATTTGAAGAAACTCGGCTCTGTGCTTCATGAGCTCAAAGCCTAACAAGCTTGTATAAAAATATATAAGCAGATAACAAAAATATGTTGTTTTTAACAACAATAGCAGTGATTATACCGACACATTTGTTAAGTGCTATGGATTGTTCTAAGTGCTTTATGTATACTTGCACTTAAACTTCATAGTTCCCCCAAGTAGGTGGTTTCTAACGCATTTTACTAAGAGTTTGTACAGGCTGCTTATGGGAACATAGAGAATAGAGAGATTAATTCTCTCTGTGGGGGTCAGGATGGCTGCAGCAAAGAACTGATACATCTGCAAATTCTTACAGGATAAATGTGAATTCTGCAAGCCGAGCAAGAAGTTTTTTGGGTACAGGCAATACAATGCAGAGATACCAAGGGATGAAGGAACAAGACATTGTTGTGAAATTGCTAATATGCTCTTTCCTCCCCAGTGAGAAGCTAGCAGGGCCTTCAGGGCCAGTTTATGAAGGGCATAGAAGATCACGCTGTAAAGTTTGAGCGTGATTCTATCAGGCAGCAGTGAGCCATCAAGGAGCTCTGACATGGTCAGCCCTGCCTTGCAGAAAGCTCATTCTGGGCTCCTGAAACCCTGTGAAAAGCTCAGCCGTAGTGGAGAGAGAAGCATTCCTCTGGAGACTGAGTGTTGCAGGAAAATTCATCTCCATTTCAGCTGAAGTAGCAGAGAAGGAGAAAGGAAACTACAGGAGGCCACAGAAATGTGTGATTTCCGTTACCCTTATCTGCTTGTAGGAAGTCACTGCAGCCATGTGGAATCAAGCCCCCAGATGTGAGCTGTATGTGCACAGAAATGTGTTTACCGCCCAGACCATGAAACGGTGTTACCGCCAGAAGAGAGACTTGGGAATTCCAAATGGACTTTTGGTTTTGCATGCAATTTCTGTGCTTAGTTAGTCCACATCACTTCTGTTTTTGCCATAAGAACAAGGGAAAGTCTTGTGTGACCATGCTATAAGTACTTATATTCCAAGCTTGTTTGGAGGTGCATTTATTATAGAAGTCTCCCAAACCCCTCACCATAAACCTGACAACGTGCTAGAAAGCCAGTGTAACCCTCCTTGGTTCCGTTTGCCAAGCTTTTGGCCTACCAGATGATGGTCTGCTCTGCTTGGACACAGGGTTCTGCTTGCAACAAATGAGATGATCAGAATAATGAAGGCAGTTGTTCATCAGGATTGTTTCTTATTCTAACATTGCCCTTCCTATTAAAATATTCCTTTTGCAATGAAGGAGTGATAAGTAGAGGGCATATTTTTCTTTTGTTACTTTTGTTTTCAACTTAAAAAAATTGACTATGAAATGCACATCTGGGCACCACGGAGCCTATGCTTTGTTGATGTATACTTAGTGCCAGGTGCTAGGAGGGATACAAACAAGAATCAGACATGGATGTAGTCCTTAAGACAGATGCTCATGAGTGGTAAGTGATGAGTATCATTTGGAAAAGGCTGGATGTCATCACTGAGAGATGCTGGGTGAAAAGTACATAGCAACTCTTCATACTATTTTTGCAAGTTTTAGGTGAATCTAAAATTATTTCAAAATAAAAAAGGCCAGCACCTAGGGTGAATGGCAGGGTGCCAGCAGGCAGAATATAGAAAGGAGTAGCATAGGGTTGTCATTTAAAGCTGCAGCAGTAAGAATCTTGAATATATCAGGCTAAAGAGTTCACATTTTATTCTGTAGATTGTGTGAAGCCATGGAAAGTTTTTGATTAAGACCAAAACAGTCAGATTTCCTACTAGAACAATGGCTCAAATATCCGGGTGAAGGATGATTGTAGAGAAGTGAGGCTTGTGGTTGTTAAAATGACCTCAGTGGGAACGGATGATCTTAAAAAGTATCCTTCTGTCAAAAGACAAAATTCCAACAAATTTAGATCTTGTTTGGCTTTTACTTGTGATTCTAGAATTGAGCAATACTCATTTTCCGATAAGCTGAGCAGAAGAGGTTAGCTTTGTAGACAGAAGAGGAAAGCAGAAACAGAGACCAAAAAGTGCATTGGTTGTTTAGATTAAAGCAGAGGGGACTTCCTTATAATGCTAGCTAAAACTGGCCCACTTGGGGATGTGACTATCATCTCTGTCTCTCTCTCTCTCTCTCCTGATTTCTTAGAAGTCCAGATAAACAACTTCGTGTTGGCTTGGTAGTGGAATTTCTGCATGAGTGACTCCATTTTGGTTTGCTCCACTGGGCCTAGTGCAGGAGCTCAGTCCAAACCATTGGCCTCCTATAAATTTTATTTAACACCTAAGAGAACTAGCTCTGCAGGATGTTAATAGGAGCTATTTGAAATAGGGGTTCCATGGACAAATACATTTGGGAAATGTTCAGGTCGAAGAGATTCCTTACTGCAGGAGTTCTCAGCAGCATTGTTAACTTGTTAACTAATGTGCACTGTGATTCCCTAAGCAGAAGAGATGTTATGCAGGGTTTCCCAAAGCTTTTTGAAAATGGAACCTTCTCAGGAACTTCTCATAGGACTTGTGTTCCAAAAAGCACGGTTTGGGAAACACCAGCTAGCATTGAAATGGAGAGGTATTTGTAGCACAATCCCTGTTTCTGTATCCTGCAAACTGGAAACCATGGCTTAACATACATGGATCCCTTGGCACTTGGGGGATGGGTGTCCAGCAGACCATCTCCTTCCTTCCCCAGCTGTCGGAACCTGCAGGATCACTGCCTTTCCCCATGCACGGCAGGCTCTTCTGTGGGTTTGTTAACAGCAAGGAAACAATAACATCGCAGATGCCTAGAACACGTTTCCAACCCAATTTTCTAAAATTGCAATAATGATAAATAATTTAACGTGTGAGAAGGGAAGCGTTTTTGAAGGACTCTTTAAGTGTCATTTTTCAATCAAGTTTCTTAATTAACCTTCTTTTTGCATTTCAGTACAAATATACGGTAGTTTTAAATTCCTTACCCCTTTTATAAGTGAACCCCACCTTGATTTTTACCTGCGTGCTATAACTACTTAGAGGAACCTCTCCTCCTTCCCCACCCACCTTCTCATTCTAACACTACCTTGTGGTTAGCAATAGCACAGTGTGATTATTGAAATGCACACATTTTTCAGCATTTTTATTTTAGTTCGCTAACCCCTCTGATCTTGTCACATCTGCTGGTTTCTACAAGTTGTCTGATTTTCACCTAGCTAGGTAACCTCTCTGAGCATTACTTTTCTTATCCTCAGTATGGGAAGAGCAATTCCTACTTCCCATAGCTAATGCAGAAAAGTGCTAGGCACTTTTAGTGTATACTGCCTTTTAGTATATTTAGGTACTTGGTAAATATTCTTTCTGATGGCCTCTTTTCCAGTGATTAGCGTTGTATTCTGCAGTTAACAGTTCCTCAGAAACACTTGAGTGAATACAGGTACATGCACACAGATGCCATTAGTCTAATAAAGATATTAGTTAAGGAGTTAATTGCACCGTTAAGATCTTTATTTACTCTTTCTCTTTTGCCTTTCTTTCATTAAAAACACTGAACTTAGCAATAATAATAAGCTGTAAACAACCCAGTAAGGTAGGTATTATTGCTCCCATTTTAAAAATGAAGAAAATGAGACTCAGACTCAAGCTATATTAAAATTCACATCTTTCAGTTTCCTAAGTACATGTTCTTTAGAATGAGGAATGATAAGGACCCGTTTCTTCTTTCACTCTTCCAGTCAACTCAACAGTTATTGACATGTGCTGGGTGCCATAAGATGCATTCCAGCCCTGCAAGAACTCACCTTCTAGTTGAAGGAGATGAAATGTGTGCATGAAACTTACAAGGCAGCCCTATAACACCTCATTTATCCCTCACTGGGGAATGAACTGTTATATTAAGTGAATTTTACAGATGGAATCACGAAACTTTAACTCAAAGGGGCCTTACAGATCTCACTGTACAACCCTATTATTTCAAGGGGAAAAAACACTGGCTCAAAGACACTGGGTGATCTGCTCAAGGCGGCTCTGTTCAACTGTTGCAAAACCGAAACTAGAATCCGGCTCCTTTGACTTTCTGCCTGGGATTTTAAAAATAAGTTAATCATTTTCTTCGAGTGCATATTTCTTTGGAATGTATGTCAACTGGATGGTTCCTACCTTACGTTTTTCTGCCTGTCTTGTATCATTATCATAGGCATTATAACACTGCGCTAGAACATAGCAATGACTTCGAACCTTCTTAAATGTGTATCTGATACTCTGCTCCTTACCCAGACAGCTTCCTGTTACCCAAGCTCATTAGGTCATTTCCGACCCAACCCAAAATTGCACAAACTGTGGGAACTGTATAGTTAAACAGATTTTTTTGGCTGATTAGCTTTAGTCTAATTACTTTATTTCTCTGAGCCCATTTTCTCACCTGTAAAATGGGCAGGGTACAATAACCTATCTCAGAAGTTATTGGAGTAAAGTTATTGGAGTACAAGGAATAAAAGGTGCCTGGAACTTAATAGGTGCTTAGCGCCCTTCTTCCCCTTCCTTTCTTCCAAGTGTTCAAGAAACTCTTAAAAGTTGCACACTTCCTCACTCACAAAATGCACAGAAATAATGAAGTAGAACCAAAATAAGTGTTGGTCATGAAACACAACCCCCTCCTGCATAGTAAATCAGAAGTCCCTCTACTCCAGAAAAAAAACAACTCACATATATGATATCTAGTTTCTTCCTCCCAGGAGAATAAAGAAGGCTTTAACACAAAGCATAATTCATATCATCTCCAGATCTTGGGCCATAGCACCTCATGAAAACTATTAACACATCTCCCACCGCCTACTTTATGAACTCATATAAAAGCAGGTCAGGTGAGCTCGCTCTAGGTAATGGCTGAATCCCTGAAGCATATGAAATTTGACCTCGTGTGAAACAATTGTTTTAAATTCACTCTGGGAAGAGAGAATGCCTTTCTGTGATGTACATAAGTACTCCTAATAGCACTGTGGATTTCATAGACTCACAGAGTCAAGACTTTAGCACTGGAAGGAACTTCCAGGTCTGCCAGTCTAACACCTGAAAGATAAGGAAACTGAGGACTGGAGAACACCTGAGATGTCCCCAAGAAATGCAGAGTCTGGGACAGATCCCAGGTGATTCATGTTTTCCTGAGAATTGTTTGCTCATCACGTAGCAAAACAATGTGGGACAATAACAGATCTTTTTGGAGATTCGTGTTTGTGCCTTTCTTTTACGGTTCCTTTTCTCCCTTTTAAGATGAGCAGGTCAGATTTGATTGCCTCTCTGATTCCCTAGGATTGTGAGAGATGAACAAATGAATGTAAGAATGAACAAAGCCTGCATCAAAGCCCCGATATTGTGACTACAGCCCCACTCTGTCTTTCTGCAGGATCTCCCCAGGCAGCATTCTCTCAGCCCCCCTTGTTGGCCTTTATTTTTGCCAACTGGACCCGTCCTGAAGCTACCTCTTTGACCATGCTCCTTTCCCTGGCAAAAATACCGCCCTGAATACTTGCCTAGTTGAGGGGCATTTTTAAATTCCCAACAGTGTCTCTAATTCCCAGTACACCCTTGTGCTAGAGCCCCATGAGAAATTGTCCCCTTGTCCCCACTTTCCCCAGGAAGGTATTTTTAATTTGTATCTGCACTTGGTGGACAGAAATAGCCCAATGTAAGGCCCTGAGTGCTTTATAAAGCATAGACGGGGAGAGAGGTGCTCACATTTACGGAGCACTTGCCAGGAGCAACATATGTTCTCTCTTCTCCAGAGACAGGTATTCTTACCCCCACACTACAGAAACTGAGGTCCTGGGATGCCAAGTGAGACCCCCAGCTTACAAGTGGCTGGCTGCCCTCCAGTGCAACTACCTTGCACTGCCTTCCCAGAGTGAACCTCCTTGGCCTCCTGAACACTGCTGAGATTGAAACTTAGCAAATCTGCAGCAGTGTTCTCCAGGTTTAGATGTTGCAGAATCTCATTGGCATTTAACAGGGCTGGATATTTGAGTGTATTTTTATGTCTTGCCTGGGGCCTGAATAAAAGTTACAAGCAGCACTGAAGACCAAACCGAGAAAGAAAATGTGGGCAGCCAACCTTGTAACCTTAGCTAATCTTTAATTATGCCTTAATTGAGGATCTATGAAGTAGATATAGGAAGACTAATAATAATATGCTGAGTTTATGCAGCATTTTAACTTCTCCACTCCTTCACGTGTGTTGTAATAATTATTGCTGCCGTTTCCTGAGCCCCAGCTGGGTGCCAGGTACCTTGTGAAGCCCTTTATATTTTTTCAATTTTATTTCTCTCCTCCACCCTTTAGAGGAGATATTCTCCCCTCCTTACCAATGAGGAAACCGATTCTCACTTATCCCAAGGGGAAGCATTGGGCAGCCTTTTGCGCCAGATGCAGTCACCCTATTCCACAGTCAACTCTAGCTTCTATTTTATAGATGGTGCTGCCTGTGGAGCATGGTGCCCAGAGGACAGGGGCTGAGTTCAGGCCCTACTCCAGCCTCCGGGACACATCAGTCTCCCTTGTGGAACAGTTCAGTGACAAATATATTGAAGCCCAGCCCAACAATTCTGTAAAGCAGGGCTCCCCAACCTGTTAGGAACCAGGCCACACAGCAGGAGATGACGGGCGGCATGACCGCCTGAGCCCCACCTCCTGTCAGATCAGCAGTGGCATTAGATTATCACAGGAACCCAAACCCTACTGTAAACTGCAGAGGGATCTAGGTTGTGTGCTCTGTATGATAATCTAACTAATGCCTGATGATCTGAGGTGGAACAGTTTCATCCAAACCCCTATCCCCACCTGCTGCTGGTCCATGGAGAAATTGTCTTCCATGAAACTGGTCCCTGGTTCCAAAAAAGGTTGGGGACCACTGCGGTAAAGTAAGTCTCCCCATCCCAGTTGTTTATACAGATGAGGAAACTGTGCAGCAGAGAGCTTTTTTAGCTTAGCTTGGTCAGATATCAGTGTTAATGTTTGCTTTTCAGTACCAGCTATCCCCTACCAAGTGAGATAATCCAGAGAGTCTCGTGTTCATGGAGCCATCTCCCACCAGAGGGCAAATCTGAGGCCACAGCATCATCAACTGAGTGACCTGTATCTGCTGTCCCCGGACTAATGTACAGAACTCCTGGTCATGAGGAATTAGTCCATCATTTCACAGGGCAGGAGCCCCCACAACTGGGGGAAGGGCAGGGGTGAGGGAGTTGTTTTTCTGACTTGTTTATTTCATTTTGCAAAGATCTGGGAAATTGACAGGTACAGAAAGTTAAGTCGAAGCCTACAGTGAGAACATCCGCTAGCGATATCATCTGGTTACTTCACAGTAATGACAACAGTGATTAATTATCAAGTTTTACCATGTACCAGGCAGCCTACTAAGTGCTCTACAAGCCTGCTAAATCCTTCCATAATCCTACAAAGTAGCCATTACTACCTTTGTTGTTGTTAGAGATGAAGTCTTGCTCTGTTGCCCAGGCTAGAGTGCGGTGGTACACTCATAGCTCACTGCAGCCTCAAATTCTTAGGATCTTCCTGCCTCAGTCTCCCAAGTAGCTGGAACTACAGGCATATACCACCATAGCTGCTTATTGCCTTTTTTTGTTGAGATGGAGTTTCATTCTGTCACCCAGGCTGAAGGGCAATGGTGTGATCTCGGCTCACTGCAACCTCCCAGTCCTGGGTTCAAGGAATTCTCCTGCCTCAGCCTCCCGAGTATCTGGGCTTACCGGTGCCAGCCACCACACCTGGCTAATTTTTTGTATATTTAGTAAAGATAGGGTTTCACCATGTTGACCAAACTGGTCTTGAACTCCTGACCTCAGGTGATCACCCACCTCGGCCTCCCAAAGTGCTGGGATTACAAGCATTAGCCACCGCGCCTGGCACTTACTGCCATTTTTAAATGAAGCAACTAAAGCACAGAGTTTCCAGTAACTGGCTGAAGGTCAATTAAGTATGGAATTCACATCTAACCAAGGTGGGAATCCTGATCTGTCTGATTTCAGAATCAATACTACTCTTTACTATTCCATACTGCGACTCTACCCCATAGCAGCTTAGTGACCCTAGGACAGTCACTTAACCAGGTACACTATAATGGAAACAATAACACCTATTTCACTTGATTTTGTCAGGATTAAATAAGATGACAGTTTACCAAAAGCCAGTGGATGCCGATAAAGGTGGTGTTTCCTTCCTTATGAGATCAGTGGAAAGTAAATATTTACTGATTTCACTTTTAGATGCTTTGATCTAAATATTATACCCACCACTTATTTTCTCCTGCACCTCTTTTACATCCAGCAGCTGAAAACACCAGTGCTTTAGGCTGTGTGTTTTAGAGTCAGACAAACCGCAGTCCACAGCCAACTTCCTTCTTGCGGAGCCTTCTTTCAAGGCTGTGGATATCCTTTCTTTTTAATATGGGACTGCTGTTAGGACTCAGACATAGCGTGTCTTTTAAAAATAGTAGCTTTGAGGGAAAGAGAGAGATTGAGAGAAACCTTGCAAGCCACATGGGGAAATCGTGGACAGGACGCCTCTCCAAAGTTCGTTTTGTAATTATTCTAAAGAGAATCCATGGAGAGCCAGCACCTTTTTGGCTGCTCAAAAAGTGCCCTTGTCTCCCTAAAACGGAGAGTTAACAGGCTGGGGAAGAGTTGCTGGCGGCCATCAACATGATGAAGTGAAATTTCAAATTACATTATATGTTTGCTTAAGGAACAACAGATGAGGTCCTGTGGATTCTCAATCCTCTTGACTACACTGCAAAATGAAAGCATAACCATTTGGAACCCTTCCCCTGGACCATATGAAGTCTGGGCCCAAAAGATGACCTTTTAACGATAGCTTCCTGCCTCTGAAGGGTTAGGGTGTGTCGAATTTGTCTTTGCTCAGGGCCTGGTTTTAATCATTGCCACAGTCAGAAGAAAGGGCTCTTATCCACACCGCTTACTTTTAAAAATATCTGAGATGTTCTTTGAGGTTATAATCAAAATTTTTTGGATAAGGTTCCCTGTCCTTTACCTGGTAATCTGCAGTGTGACAAAGGTCACATTCAGTAAACTTCCATTGAGAACCCATTGTGGCCCGAGCCAGTTCACACGGGTGGGTGAATTTCATCTTCCCCAGGATCCTGGCATTATAGCTTTGTGTTTTCCACATTTACAGGTGAGCAAACTGAGGCTCAGATAGGATATGTCATTGTCAAGATCTCACACAGCTAATGGATGCGTAATACTTAGCCCTTTGGAGAAGGTAGGGAAACTTTCTAATGGAGGGACCTGCGTATGTGTGCAAGACTAACTCCAAGTTCATTGCCCTTTTTACTACACTACAGCTAACTCTCTCATCGGGGGAAACTTGACAATATTCAGTGGACAGTGAGGAGCCACAGAAGGTTTCTGAGTAGGATAATGGCCTAAACAGAGCTTTGGGAACATTGATCAGTTAGCTTCTCTTCCTATCTTAGTCATTCGCATTTAATCTCAATATTACTCTGTAATTTTAAAACCATGCACCCAGAACAAGTATGCACTTGATGTGGAAAATGAGACCTAGAAAAGTTTTATAAGCTGCCCAAGGTCACAACCCTAGCATTTAACCAGGATATTAAACTCTCACTGTAGTCTGGGCACCATTTGCCCTTGGGCAGACTACCAGCCCAGTGGCAAACTCGAGTCTGCAGAAGCCCATCCTCTCTGTAAAGCACCCATGGTAAAATTAAAATTAGTCCAGGACAGAGGCACAGAGCTGCCCCAACCAATTTAAATTGTTCAATTCTCTGTCCTCCACCCCACAATTGCAACGGGTTCTGTTCAGAATCTAATTAGTCTTCAAAGAAACTTTTGCTGGTAAAATAGGCTCCCAGCAGAGAAGGCTTTGTTTTCAGTGTTTGGTGGCTAAAAAAAGGCACATTTTACACCAAAATGACAGAGTCTGGAGGTGGTGAACTTTTGACCCAAGAGAATAAATCCTTGAAGGGAAAATCTACAGCCACCTGAAGCTTGGCTTGCCTGCATTTATGCAAATGGACCCAGCCCCAGCAGGATGTTAGAAACCATTATGACCAGGTTCCCTCTTTACCACCTCCCCCAGGGGCCCTGATCCTTGGCTTAAGTTTTGCATTTCCATAATAAAGGCCACCAGCTCCCATTTCATCACGTAGTCCCCAAGAACCATTTAAAAAATCCAGGCAGCCCCATTGTAGGAGGATTTCCCTGGCTCTCCTTCCCTGGCCCTCTCTCCCTCTTGTCTCTCTTCTGAACCTGTGAGTTTTTCTGAGGGAGAGATTAAATCAATTGCAAAGAGCTGTTTAATTAAACTCTCCCCCTCCCACCTCTAAAGTTGCTGGAGACTTCTTTTGACTTCTCCTTGGCGATGCCTAATCACTGCAATTTAGCAGATTCTGTAATTACCTGCCGCACACGGAAGCAGTTTGATTGCTGTTTCTTTGTCCTGCCTATTTCAACCTCAGCTGACAGCCGACTTCACCCTCCAGGAATGTCTGGAATATCCTGGTAGGAGGCAGGGTGATCTGAATTTACAGGCAACCTTTGAGGGGTCCAGATTAATAGGCAAATGAGACCAAAGGGTGGTTAATGCGCATTCTGAGGGTGAGATGGGCTTCCCGTTTCTGCAGGGTGACCTGCCGCGCTGCAGGTGCAGGGAGGCACCTGCCAGAGCACAGATGGGTGGGTTTCCAGAGACTCCAGGCCCAGCCGTGAGGTTCACAGTTCACTCTGCCCCTAGTCATCCTGCCAGTGCATTTTTCATTCTGCAAGATGCAGACACAAAACTGTAGGAAGTGGCTCATGCCACCTTCCCAGATTTCCCCTTTCATAAATGTAGCCCTTAACTCCCTTCTACACATGACAAAAGTGAAATGAGACTTTCCAACTAGTCAGTGATGGCACCTAGATCAGTCCCGGTCCATGTCACTTTAAAGCCCACTCCACCCAGTCAATGTTTTACTTGGTGGTGCCTGTCCTTGTGTTAAGTGCCTCACTTATTTTTTTATTTGATCTTCACAAAATTTGTTACATAATTGTAAACAAGGTTGAAATGTGAGGAAAACGAGATTTTAAAAGTGATGTAGTATGTACGAAGTCACACAGTTAGCAAATGGAGGAGTTGGAATTTGAACCTATGTGGATCTGAGTCCAAAGACCAAACTTGTAACCCCCACACTTTATCCCTTTTTAATTATATACTGAGTTCTTGTGTATTCCAAGGCCATGGAATCTATTCCATCAAGCACCTTGCAGATTTTTGAACTATTTCCACATTGTTTTGATTTAGCTTTCTTATGCACTTAAATATTGAGAGTTGTTACCTTAGAAATCAGTGGCAGAAGGGTGTTTTTCCTCCCAGGCTTTTACATATACCTGTAGTGTTAAGGCCATGGGGTGGCGGTATATTTTTTGCTTCTTAACATATGTTATTGCCCTCTCAAAACTTTCCAGCAAGGTGGGTAGGCCAGCCCTGGTCCTCCTAATCTGTTTCCAGGAAACTGCTTCAGGGCACAAAACTTCTGACTGTAGTCAGAGCTGGGACCCCCAGGAGCTGCTCTGTGTAAAGAGCTGCTGAGTAAAGAGATGGGGAACCTGGGGCTTGCTGGGGTAGTCTAGGAGTGGGTGGTGATGATGGTGACAGCTTCACAGAAGACAGTGACCCCACCACAAGACTGTGTCTTTAGTTGGCAGGAACCAGCAGGCAGTAGGGAGATGTGGGTTTGGTGGTCTCCTTGGATCTCAGCAGGACAGACTTAGTGGGGCACTACACACCCTTGGGGTGTCGGGAAATTTGCAACAGAAGCTGTGGCTATTGTGAGGATTGCTTTAGATTGAGTGTGATTAAGAGAGAGAGAGAACAGGATGTTTTTCTTCCTTTTAGAATGGAAGGGAGAAAGCAGAGCCTACTTGAATGCCAGTCCTCTGACAGATTCTGTGTTTTGACGTGGTTCCTGACTTGAAGGACCTGGTTGGCAAAGTTGTCAGAAAACTTGACACACATCTTCTAGGGCTTCAAAGTGAAGAGCCCTTTGCCTTAACACAGGTGTGTGAGTGTCAGCCATGTGTGTCTGGGTTGAGTGAGCACTTTGAGATAGAGCGAGCCGGACACTGAGCAAAGGGAGGGACTGAAACTTCCTGTTTTGAGTAACAGCTTCTATAAGAAAAGCCTCTATTAGCCATTCTTCGAGTCCCATTCCATCCTCTAGATCTTTCCTTTATATTTTTGACCTGTATAAACTTTTTCTCATTTACATCCCTTAGCCAACCATCTTCTAATGTTTCTTGACACCTGCTTATATTTAGTAGAAAAATGAGAGAAGGGGTGGAGTAGAGCTACATTCCTTATACATTTTGTTTGTATTTTTTATTCTAATATAAAAATGACACATCATTGGGCCTTTTCTTTGAAAATAAACGGAAATAAATTGCTGTGCAATCCATGTAGACAAAGCAAATATATCAGTTAAAAAATGGCACACAGCAGCTGGCAAACTACTTTAACATTGCATCAATTCCTGTCTAGTAGCCACAATGCGCGCAAGCAAATTATTCATCAGAACCAAGCTCCAGACATACAGCAAAATAATCCATGTGAAGGAATTCCAACATCCTGCTCACACATGGACTACAAGCAAATAGTTCACTGAATATTAGTACACAGTAAGCAAAGAAAAACAGTTTAATGATTTGTACAAAAAACATATTTTGGTGAGCATCAATGCTTTATAACAAGCAACAAAAATGTACAGTATCATAAAGATTTTAATCCTTAATCTTCCAAATCTAGAAAATCATACAAAGCCAGGTAAATAAACATTTCCAGAACCTTCAAAAGCTCAGATCACTGATGGATTCCAGATGATTCTCCTAATCGCTGCATTAGAAAGCAAGTTTTCTTGATCTATAGAATACCACCCCGCAGCTCTGTTTACTGTGTCCTTTTTCATAGTGTCTATAATATTAACATCAAACTTGATGTTAGAGCTGTGCCTGTGTGGCTTAAAAAAAACCCTTTATTTGTAATTATTCCTAAATGAAATATGTGTACAAAATTTTAAATGTTAAATTTTAGGCCAGGTGTGGTGGCTCATGCTTGTAATCCCGGCACTTTGGGAGGCCGAGACGGGTGGATCACCTGAGGTTGGGAGTTCGAGGCCAGCCTTACCAACATAGTAAAACCTCGTCTCAAATTAAAAAAAAAAAAGTTAAATTTTAGTAAAAGGTTGATAATAAAAAATATCAGTTCCTTGACTCATTTCTTGCCCCATGCAGTCCCAAGTCTCACTGCCCTGGAGACAGGAACTCTAATCTCTTCTACCTGTTTCTCCTGCTGTTTACCTCCATGTTTCTAAACAACACACATGTACTGCTATTTCTTCACTTATTAATGTTCCACATTATCTGTTGACTTTGTGCAATAGAGGAAGACTCCTACACCACCTCCTCCCTTGTTTTCTCTCCCCCCATACAACTCTAGCATAATTATTATTAATCATTTTTGTTAAATAAGTAAGCGTTGGTTATAGTATTGTGATTATGTAATGTGTGGGCTTCTGGTTTTGTTTTTTTATTTTTCTCAGAGCCAAATAGTGCACTGTAACCATTCCTCTTTTCTTGTGCATACCTTCATTTATTTTGTTGGAGTTGTTCATTGCCTTTTTTCCTCTTTGCCTTATTGGAGAAATTTTAAGTGGTTCAGTGCAGCTAGGACAAGATCCTTAATATAAGGGATTCAGTGACTGACAAGGCTCTAAAAGGGACCAGATTTCTTTCTTTCTTTTTTTTTTTTTTTGAGACAGAGTCTTGCTCTGTTACCCAGGCTGGAGTGCAGTGGCATGATCTCAGCTCACTGCAACCTCTGCCTCCCAAGTTCAAGCAATTCTCCTGCCTCAGCCTCACAGCCTCCTGAGCAGCCAAGACTATAGGCGCACACCACCATGCCCAGCTAATTTTTTGTGTTTTTAGTAGACGGGGTTTCAACATATTGGCCAGTCTGATCTTGAACTTCTGACCTTGTGATCGACCCGCCTCAGTCTCCCAAAGTGCTGGGATTACAGGCATGAGCCACCACACCTGGCCTAAGGGACCAGATCTTAATGGATCTTGAATGCCAGACTAAGGAACTTGGACTTGAGGGTAGCAAGGAGCCGTGGAAGGGCTTTAGGCAGGAAAGTGACCTTCTGGAACATTCCTCCAATGGCTATATGACAGGTCCATATGGAAACAGTTTTTAAACTGGCACAGAGGAGTGTGTGAAAGCATCTGCATTTTCAGAATCTTTCCAGCACAACTGGTGTCATCTTTAGGAAACGCCCACACTTGGGTGGGAGTTTTTCAAGTCACTAACAGACTCCAGCTCTCCTGTATTTTCCTTCCCCGAAAATATGGTTACATTGTAAGGAAGGGTAAAAATCATCTCACAGGTATACCCAGCTGGAATTTCCTGATTCATTTGAAATTAACCAGTCCCAAAGAGGTCCAGGTTATGGGCAACAGGAAAACTACTACTACTAACACACACACACACACACACACACACACACACACACACACACTTATTTTTAAACACACTCACACACTTAAGTAAAAATAGCTAAAATGCTGATGGATAGATTTATGTATTACCCATCACCAGTGAATTAGAATTTATTCTACACACAGACATCTAACTCTTAAGCTGAAATCACATAAATCTCAGTTGATGCTTTTTGCTCTGTTTTGTTTTGTTGGGAGAGAAGCTGGAAATGTCAGGAGATCAAAGTTAGAATACAGAATGAGAATTAAGATTTAGAAGGTTACTCAAATAAGAACAGAAAGAAACTAGGGTTTGTATCAGTGATGGAGTGTATGAAATTACTTTTAATTTTGCAAAATCACAGCTTTGCCCTCTCAGCCTGTGTAAGTGAACCTTTCAATTAGCATTCATAAAGACGAAAGCCCCAGTGTTACGGATGACTAGGGACTGTCCAGATTTCTGAGAGCAACTGACCAACTTACTGCTTCTGTAATATACAAAGTGAATTTGCTTGTCAAGTTCTTTAAATTCTATTAGTATAGTTATACATTGCTAATTTATACCAAGAGACAGCCTTTTAAAAAATGATTTCTGCTGTTTTTTCTTATAGTTGGGAAATTCAGCTCCTAACCATCTCATCACCAGAAACGCAGTGGCAGACAGCTGTTAGGGCCACACATTATCCTTATCATAATACCTATCGCTGAGGGAGCCCCTGCTGTGTGCCAGGCACTGTCCAGACGTCTTCACTAGCATTGCAGCCTTTGACACTCACTACGGTCTAAGAAAATGTCATTTCTTGCCTTCATTTTCTAGTGGAGGAGAGAAAATGGGATTTCCCCAAAGGTATACTGCTGTAAGTGGTAGAATCGAGATTTATTATAAAATGAGGTTGATCTGATTCTGTGTCAGTGGAGATACTTTTGGCTGTAATTAGCAGAAAACTTAACACCAAGTACTAGGAACATATATTGTGTCACATAAAAGGAAGCCCAGAGGTAGGGTGGGCCTCAGGGTTAGCTGCTCCAGAGACCAGCAGTATCATGGACCCATGTTCTTACCCTGGTTTTGCTCTGCCGTACTCAGGCGGGTTTCCCCTTGTAGTTGTAGGGTGGCTGCTAGCAGCACTGTGGACCATGTGCTTGCTCACTGAATGGTCAAGAGAAACCGGCTTCCATTGCTCAGTATTAAAAACAAAGAACAGGCTGGGTACAGTGGCTTATGCCTGTAATCCCAGCACTTTGGGAGGACGAGGTGGACAGATTGCCTTTGGTCAGCACTTTGAGACCAGACTGGCCAATATGGTGAAACCCCATCTATACTAAAAATACAAAACTTAGCCAGGTGTGGTGGCGGGCGCCTGTAATCCCAGCTACTTGGGAGGCTGAGGCAGGAGAATTGCTTCAACCCAGGAGGCAGAGGTTGCAGTGAGCTGAGATCACACCATTGCAATCCAGCCTGGGTAACAGAGTAAGACTCCATCTCAAAAAAAAAAAAAGAACAAAGAACAGCGGGTGCCATAGCTCATGCTTATAATCCCAGCATGAAGGCTGAGGAGGGCAGATCACTTGAGGTCAGGAGTTTGAGACCAGCCTGGCCAACATTGTGAAACCCCATCTCTACTAAAAAAAAAAAAAATACAAAAATTAGCCGTGTGCATGCCTGTAATCCCAGCTACTTGGGAGGCTGAGGCAGGAGAATTGTTTAAACCCAGGAAGTGGAAGTTGCAGTGAGCCAAAATTGCACCACTATACTCCAGCCTGGGCGACAGAGTGAGACCCTGTCTAAAAAAATAAATAAAAAAACAAAATAAAAATAAAAACAGTTTTTTCCAGAAACTTCCAGAAATCTTCTCATGGAGTTTCACTGGCTCAAACTGGGTCACCTGCTCATTCCTGAAACACTCATTGGCTCAGGAGATGAGTTCACCCTTAGATCAGTCAGATACCTTGAGTGTAGATCAGTTCCCCAAACCACACTGTTGTTACTCAAGGGAAAAGGCAGAATGGAAGCTGGAGGGCAAAGATCTTTCATCATATCCAGGGCAGGCTATATCATTTATTAGGCTCCATGCAGAATGAAAATACAGGGCCCTTTGTTCAAGACTTTTTCAGAATTTCACGATAGTGTCAGCCCATCAAACCAAGTACGGGGCCCTCTGAGTGCGGGGCCCTCTGAGTGTGGGGCTCTGGGTGACTGAAGAGTTCACACACCCGTGAATCTGGCCCTCACTACAGGCCGCCTGCTGTGTATGATGTTTAAGTGTTCACTACCCTGCCTCCCACTTGATAGCAGGGACCAACCACTCTTGTCATTGTACCTTCTGTGCTTGATTCAGTGCCTGGCACATGAGAGATGCTCCAGGAAAGAAATATTTGAGAAAGGAGTGCTTGGCTGAGCTGCTATCACTGATCTGAGGAAATAGTGATAAGTGGTAGTGATGGAGACGCTGAGGACATCTTGAGCATGGGCTGGAGGCTGGCATCCTATATCTCACCTCTTTCCTTGGCAGATTCTCATCCTGGTCCTGAGATTCTTCTACCTCCACATGCACCCTACCTCCTGAGTGCCACATCTTGTATTTTGTGCTTGAGGGACATTTTTGTTTAACTCACTTTCCTGCTATTTCACAGGTCTTAGGCCTCTGGGGCTGATGCCTGCCGAACTGTAAACACGTATTTGATGTGTTTGACCAGGATTCTCATGCTGTTGCATTCATTCACTGCTAGTCTTTGTATCGCCATGCAAAGGATTTTCTTTTTGATGTTAAAACCTGCTTTTGGATAGGATATTCAGAAATGATGTTTGCATCTGTGTCAGTCCAATCAGTGTTTTTTACTCACATAGGAACGTAGGCCTCATTTTGTCATAACAGTTAAGTCAGATTTTGTTGCAGACAGAGCACTGTGTGGCCTCCAGGGAGAAACAGAGATTTAAAGAAGTATTTAGACATGTTGTCCTAGTTGGAGGCACCAGGCAAAAACACAGGAGGAGTTAAACAACAAGAAAATAGTCATCATAAAGACATCACGAGGGCAAGGCTTAATTAAATTAATTGGCTTTTGAAAGGTATAGTCTGCACTCCTATTATTTTCTGCTTGCCTGCCTTTCCTCATGCTGTCTCTGCATATTTTATACATTGTCCCTATCATTTAATTCTGCTCATCCTTCAAGGCCTCCAGAGATCACCTCAGAGGCCTTGAATAGAAATGTTCTGCAGGCGCTTGCTGCATGTTGACACCTGATAGGCATTTATTGCCTTCTCCTGGGCACTGTCTCCCAATTTTGCACGAAAACATCAGTCCGTTCCAGCCCCGTCACATTCATTATACAGCCTGGGTGCCAGCAGTTCCCATGCTGCATCTGCTTAGGACTGTTTTCTCTAAGCCTGTCTCCTTCAGGAGGCTCAGTGCCTTGATAGTAGGGATGACATTCGTGCTACTCCCTCTCTCCATGCCTGTCACATGGTCTCGGACATAGTAGGTACCAGTTAAAGTTGGTTGACTTGCCTCTGTACTCCAAAGGCAGAGAGTCTGTGGGTTTGAGGGCCCCCAAAGAATTCTCATGATCCTCAGCCTGAGATCACAAGTGAGAGAGGCAGTGTGTGATTTCAGTCTAGTGATGAGCCTTGAGCTGTCAATAAGACACCAGGCTTCCGAGGACTGACACCTCCCTCCTTGTCTTGGTCCTGCACCTTCCATCTCTAGGCCTTCCCTGTCAGTCTACTGGGAGAGCAGGATTCCCCAGGGAGCCTGGTTGCTTTGGCTACAGCCCCGCTATGCTGCACAGATGGGCTCAGACAAGGCAAACATGAATGGTCAGGAAGGAAGTGTCTGTAATTATAGCTCAGACCTCAAGTGTATGCGAAGGGGGCAGTCAGACTCTGTCTTCAGGGAGGCTTTTTGACATTTAGAAATATTCCTAAATGCCACATTTGAGTTTGAGAGAGAGAGAAACAGAGATGTATTTCTGACGTTCCCTTGGGCACAGTGCATCTGTCTTTGGACATGGTTGCTGTGCCATGGCACTCCCTGTGCAGACCTCAACTTGGGATAACCAGACACATGACAGACCCAGGCATCTCCCCCATTACTTTCTAGATCTGAGAAATACCAGGCCATAGGTGGACCTAACACACTGTATAAATGTGGGCCTTCACCAGACTGGCTCTTCCCAGCTTTTCTGAATCCCTGTAACATAAAATGTCAATGGTAGACCATGTAAAGAAGTAGAAAGACCCTGTGCTTGGACAATCAAGCTAGTCCTTGGTTTGAAGCCACCACTTATTAGACAGCCTCCTGCTAACCCTTTACTTCCCTGAGCCCCAGTTTCCTCATTTGTGAAATGAAGTTGATCATATTAAACTTCACAGTGCTGTAGCATGGATCAGAGAACCCAGATTTAAAGTACCTAGCACAGAGCCTGGCACACAGGAGGCTCTGTATTTATTCAGGAGGAAAATCTGGCCGCCACAAAAATGCACTCTTTGGTTGACCCAACTCAACAAAAGGTCATAAAAACAGCCACAGATTCAAACACATTTTTCCCCATTTGGAATTATTCTGCCTGATTTGCACGGACAGTTAAGAGAATGGAAACATTAAAAGGCTGTTTAAATATATGTAATATCTTGTTTGATGTTTTCCTTTCTCAGATGAAGCCTAACAGCTATCAGATGGCTGCTTTTCCCTAATTTCAGTCATTAGATTAGGAGGGATGAGGTAGTTTGTCCTTGGGGAGAAAAAAAATCAATGTGAATAAGTGTGATTAGTAACAGGGTCCAGGAGTAATGCGGCGAGAGGATGAGACCGTGAACAAAGCTGCAGACTGTGTTACTGTGACCCAGAGGATGCCTCTTCCTGCCTCTGGGCTCAGCAGTGCAGCTACTCCCATTTCCACACAGGCCATGGTCTGTCCACCTGGAAATGGACGTTTCTCATTACTTAATAACCACAGATCATTACAGGACATTTTTCTTATGAAGTGGAAATGGTCAGAACTTTATAGTAGTAGAGCATTCTATTTAAAACGTCTCTGGTTTTTAAAACATTTTAAGCATTTGCTGAGGTGTTGATGATGTCTGAGAGAGTGCTTCCTGCTCATCTGTTTATTAGCATTTGCATCTACTATGTGGCAGGCACTGGAACTCACTGCAAGTGACATGGTGATAAACAAGAGGCATCTCCAGGGGCTCACAAATCAGTGGGGGACATATATGTATACGAGTGAGTGTACTAGCTGGGCAAGTACAGCTACCTACCTTATAGTTTTGGGTTCCTGGGACACCAGGGAAGGTGTGATCAGGTCTGCCTGAAGAGTGATGTGGTGTTTCAGCCTCATGGATTGAGGAGGGTCTGGTAAAGGCACTCTAGGCTGATGGCACAGTCGGGGCAGGTTAGGCAGGACTCCCAGCTGTAAGGATGGAAACCCAACTCCAGCTCATGTTTTTAAGAAAGGAAAATGTCTTGGGTGATGTTACTGAACGTCCAGGGGCTCCTGTTCCCATCAGTGCTGCTAGATCTAGGCATTCAGATGTCTTCATGAATCCCTCCTTACTCTGTTTCCCTTTGTTTTGACCTTATTTTCAGGTAGGGATTCCCCATGTGATGACAAAGGGACCCCTCTAAGTTTATCTACTACCAGCCTTGTATCATAATGGCAAAAACAGTGCCTCTTTCTATAACTCCAGAAAAATCTTGTGATTGCCTCTGATTGGCCTGACCACAGTCACATATCTGCCCAAATCAGTCACCCTAGCCAGGAGAAAGGAATTATTCTCATTGGCTACCCAGTCTTATCCAAATTCATAGGCTGAGAGTACGGCCTCCCAAAACAAAAAGATAATTTCATTATTAGCAGAAGTAGCAGACAAGCAAAAGCTACATAGGTACGCTAGAGGGCCAAAGGCACAGTGGGAAGAAACAGCCTTGAGCAAGACCAATCCTTCATGCCCTGTGGAGAAGAGGCTAAATGGACAGCACTTGTCTCGTTTTTCCTCCTATTTTCTAAGGTCTTTGTGGCACAGTCACCAGCACAGCCAGTCTCTGACAGCACCCCATACTCAATTGCAAACTACAATACCTGGGCCGTTACAGATCACTTCAGTATAGCGATGCTGTGAGCATTTGCCATTATTGCAAAAAGCCCAGCCAAAAGCTATGCTCATTGTTTTGCTATACTGGCCAACCTTCAGGGCTTCTGCTTAGTAAGCATGGTAGTTCCCAGGCAATATGCCAGGCGCTTTCTATGACATGCCAACCAGTAGAGCGTAAGAATTAAGATCTCAGACTCTAGAGCTAGACTGCCTAGGTTTGGATCCTGTCTCTATCATACAAATCTGTCCCTGGGCAAGTTACATAATATCTGCTTTGTACTTCAGTTTCTCCATCTGTAAGATAGGAATATAATAGTAACTGCCTCATAGAATTATCACACAGACTGGGTTAAGGTGTATAAACCTGCCTACCACGTAGTATATATTATATATGGGAGAACTATAATTTATCTTATCAGTATTGTCACTATTTTTCTTCTACTTTAAACAGCCCAGCAAGATAGATCTTTATTTCACAGTTGAGCCTCAGAGAGTGTAAGTGACCTACCCTCTATCAAACAGCTTGTAAATGGTAGAGCTGAAATTTCAGTCTTTCTGACTGTTTCTGACTCTTAATTGTTCCGCCCACCAGTGCTCTTCTGTGTAGGATCAAGCGTTTGTCCATTCACGTACTCCTTCATTTAGAAAAAAAGGGGCCTATTTCATGTTAGCAATGGCCCATGTGCCAGGGATCCATTTATTGTGTTTTATCAGAAACTCTAATCGCCAGCTTTACATGTGGTTGATTTTAAAATGGGAAAACAATTAATGATTAGTTAATGGAGATAGTTTATTTAAGAAACAAAATATTTTAAAACATAGTGTAATTGTGGATAATCATAGGATCCTGGGAGTGAAAAGTTTGGAAACAACTGACAGGCATATTTGCTGAGCAAATAAATCAGATCTAACACTCTCTATAGGCACAGGAAGGAACTGAGGTTCAGAGAGGTGAGGTGACTGGCCTCTGTGCCCCCAACATCTTGGCAGGGGAGGAATGAGAACCCAGGCCTGCCATGTGCCACCGCAGGACAGGGGTCACAGCACAAGCAGGCCAAATCAGATATACCAGGGTGCCTAGTGGCGCAGCTCCCCAACCCCACGTCATTCAGGAGAGTTACATTGCTCAGTTACTTTTTATCTAGATAATCCAGAAACCTAGGAAGCTATAGCAAGAATAGAAGTATCTCTGCCCAGTAAGCAACACAGAGCAAGCTCATTGCAAATGTTCACTGATACTGGTTGAAATGATGATTAAGGCCCTCTGAACTATTACTTGGATTTCTGAGTTGTCCCAGGGAATCCCACAATATGAAGTAAAAAGGAAGAAGAAAGGGGAAATAACATTCGTCAGGTATCTACTGTCTGCCGAGCATGGAGTTTGATGGGTGATGTGGAGGGAGGGAGAAGAACAGAGAAGAAGAATCAACAAGCCTGCATTTGGATCCTGGCTCTGCCTCTGTGATCTTAGCACCTCTAATAGCTCCCCCTCTTACTAATATGTGTTATTTTGGACCAGTCTACTGACTTCTCAAAGCCTTGGTCATTTCAAACTTGGAAATGGGATAATAATACATATTTTATGGGGTTGTTTTTAGAATAAAATAAATTCATGCATGTAAAGAACTTAGCACAATCTCTAGCACATAGTATTCACTTAGTAACTGTAGATATTCGGATTGTAGACATAGTAAATCAACATTGAATTAGACTTACAATCAGTAGGTCTTGTGTTGGGACCATTGGGAATCCAAAAACTCATGTAGGAAACTCATTGTTCTCTCATTTAAGCTTCAATCTGTGAGTAGGTACAATTATCCCCATTTTATAGATGTCACTCATAGAGGCTAAGTAACTTGTCTAGACCACACAGCTGAGTGAGTGGCAGAGCCGGGATTCAAACTCATGTCAACCAAACGCTGAAGCTCTTGTCCTCTCTAGGACACCAAGGCAGCTTGGCCTTTCTACTTTATTTCTTCCAGAAAACAAAGGTAGCAGCCAGGTAAAAGTTTATTTCTCCCACTTTCTTATTAGAAATGAAAAGAGAATGTGGAATGACATTCAGGCATGGGTGGAATTCCTGGGGGACGTCCCTCCAAATCCCAATTTGCTTCAGATTCATCAAGATGCCAGGCCTGGAGACCTACACCCCTTCGGTAGTGTCAGTGCGCCTCTGTATTGCAGCCTGTACTGTCAAGAGACATTACTTCAGGATGCCTGGGGCTGTATAAATTAGGCAGAGCAGTGATCACTGTGGTTATGAATATAACTGTTTGATTAAGGTTCTATGCCAGCTGCATTGTTTGTTTCATGAACCTGAGCTGGGCTGATTGGATTTCTCTCTCTCTCTCTTTCTTTTTTTTTTTTTTTTTTTTTTTAAACATAAGTAGATTCTGAAATTGGAAAAATAAAATACTCCACAGCTGAGAGAAAAGAATTAACTTGGGAGATGAGCCCAGGTGGCACCCACAGAATGTACATTTTTTGCATTGAAATAAAGTTACAGTCGTTTGTGCCCTGTCTTGGGGGTTTTGGGTGGGGACTGCTCTATAAGCAGCATGATGCTGCGGTAAGAGAAGGGGTAGGAGCTGGGAGTCAGTAAACTTGGGTGTGCATTGACAAGAAGTGTAGCACTTAAGAGGACATTCTCACATACTACAAATAATACTATTGACAGAACACCTACTGCATGCCAGGTGAAATGCACAGGTCAGTGAAGGGTGGAAAGTATGCCATCACCATTAGGAGCATGGAAGTCGAAGCCAGACAGACTTGGATTCCAGTCTTGGCATTTAGTTGCTGTGGAGCATGAACAAATTCCCTCCCTGAGTCTCAGTTTTCTCTTCTGGAAAATAGAGATAACAATAGCTAACATTTAGTGAGTACTTGCTATGTGTCATTGTGTTCTTAGCACTTTACATGAATCCTCATGGCAACCCTGTGACTAATATCTCTATATCTCAAGCCAGGAAAATGGGCACAAGAAAAGCTAAGTAACTCATGCAAGGCCACAGCTGGGAAATAGTAGAGCCAGAATTCAAACCCAGGCCACCCTCCTAACATACTGTATTAAGTTCCTCTTAAGCCTACCTCTGAGGACTCTTGGGAAGATGATATGGAAAGACAGTGGCCTAAAGGTGCTTTGCAGACTAACTAGCAGCCCAGCAAGCCTTCAATACTTTGAGGCCATAAATACTTTGAGGCCATCGTTGGTATTATTATTATATTTCTCTTGCCTCAGGACTGAGCCAGACACTTTGCAGAGGACTTCAGGAGGCCAAAATTTCTTTTATCTGTTTCTAGTATGACTTGGATTATGGACATTGATGGATGGAATACCTGCCCAAGGTCTTCTAAGCTTATATAAAATAGAAGATAAAAAACCCACATGTGGTCAGTCGTAAGTGATGAAAAGCATCTCTCTGATTTATACAATTAATTGGATGCTTTCTGCCTTTCCCCCCAAGTGGGGCCCTTTAGGGCCTGAGGAAGAAGGTAAGGGTCACATGAGTAGGGGCCACCCTGCTGCCTTGTGACTTGCTGGGGGTGGATGGCCACTCTTCCGTGAAGGCAGAGGGCTTTGCATGCACCTTCTGGAAAGGCCAGGAAGGACTCTGCATTGTTTAGGCTCTGTCACCTGGGCAAGCTGCGTATCCTTGAATAGTCTCCATTTCCTTCTTGGTGAAAGGAGGATCCTAACACCCTTCTCTTAGGATTGTCGTTTTGGTGTGTTATCAAACAGCAACACTTTCTGTGGTCCCCAAAACATTCTTCATGTAATTATTCATATTGTTGTTCAAGCATAACAAAAATACATGAGGGGTTTTTGCATTTAATAAATTGCTCAGTGCATATAGGTGAGGTACTTCAGAATTAATTTTTTCTCCGTGTCAAGAGTAGAAAGAGCAATCAGAAGCTTGTGTTGGGACCTTAGCTTTCATCATTTCCCAGCAGTGTGACCGTGGGCGGGTTTCTTGTTTTGTTTGTTGTTTGTTTTTTAAATCAAGATGTCACATTTAACAGAATTGCCCCAAATGCTAGGGCCTGAAATATCCCATCGTTGAAAAAAATTGAAAAATTTCATAAAGTTGTGAACAGATTTCTGAAGCTCAGTTTTCTCATCTGCAAAATGGAGAAATTAAGGCCTACTCTATACTGTTGCTCTGAAGATGAACTAAGGAAACCTTTGTAAAAGCCCTTAGCATAGTCATGTGTCAATAAATACTTATTCTCTAGTTCTGCATGGGGGATTATTTTAAAAGAAAAAGTAAATTTTAAAATAAATATTTATTTTTTTCCTCCCTGACAACCTCCCAGTGTCCAGACCTGAAGACTGCACATGGTCAAAGGCTTAATTTAGTTTTATTCAACATTTGTAGCCACCAAGCACTAAGTGGAAAGATAAATAAGACCTCTGCTGTTGGAGACCCTGTAGCTTAAGGAAAAATTAATTAGAGGTAATTCCAAGGAGTTACGAGAGTAAATTAACAGCCTAAATTGATGCTTTCTATTGGCTGGTCACTATGCTAAGGACTCCATATGCACTATCTCATAAATCCCTACAACAATGCTAAGAAGCAAATTATGCTAATTATCCACATTTTACAGATGAAGAAATCAAGGCTTTCAAAGGTTAAAAACTCACTCAAAGCTATAAAGCTAGTAAGTGGTAAAGCCTGATTTCAAACTTGGTTCTGTTTGATTCAGCACTCAACCTCCTGGCCACTGTGCTGTTTGAATGAGGTTCATGGCATAAAACCGGGGTCCAGAAAATGTCTGTAATGTGACCGGTGTGTATGCAGGGGAGGTGAGATTTGATCCCAAGGCAGCTCGAGCCTGAGCCAGGTGCTCACCCACCATGCAATACCGTTCTCTGTGTTCTAGTGACCTTTTAGCCAACTTGTCCCCTTCACTTGAGGAATCTGTGTCTCTTTCAAGGGAAAGTAGTTTCTTCAAAATTACTGATGGCTACAGAGGGGCAAGAAAGATATGAACATGATGGATGAGAATTCACCTCTTCCATGTGCTGGTATTTAGCCTCCTGCAGGGCCCATGAAATTGGGGGTTAGAGTTGGGAAGATGACCTAATAAACTGCACTGACCTTTGATGCTGGCCATCAGTTTCAACAAAGTAGGCTATTCCTTGCAGGAGCCTTGAAATTCATTGTCTTGATTTTCTTTTCATGGCATCTCCAACAGTTGATAAAAATGTAAAGAGTTTATGTCCATCTCCATTATCAGCTGTCTTAAATATGCAGTTTAGAGAAATATCAGGTCAAGTTTAAAGAGAAGGATGAAGATGTACAGAGTCCTCAATTCACCCCAGGCCCCTCAACATTCAGTGACAGATCCTAGGTGAAAGAATTCCACAGATGGGAACCTACCTGGTACCCCAGAGAGGAGAATCATCCACTGCTAGCCTCACAGCCTATGATATCTTAAGATACAACCTCTGCCCTTGGAGTGTACAGTCTGGTGGAAGAGACAGACCAGTAAATAAATGGTTATAACTCAGAGTAAGCCTTGGAGGCTAGAAAGCCCAGAGGGGTGGCCTCGAATCCAAACTGGGAGTGAGAGTGGTCAGAGAAGGCTTCCTGGAGGAGGTAACTTCTAATCTGAGTTAACCAGGTAGAGGTGTGAAACGCCTCCCATGCAGAAAACAAACAACGTATGCAAAGCCATGGCTATGAGACAAACAGGGAGCAGTTTCATGAGTTGGTGTCTAATTAACCTGTTAACCTTGGCACCTTTTTAAAGAGGGAGGTGGAGAGGTATGGGATGCTACCCTAGAGCCGTGGACTCTGCCAGATGGTGAAGAGTCTTGTCCTGTGGGCAGTGGGGAGCCACAACAATGCTTTCAATCAGGGAAGCAACAAAACCCAGTTTCCTTTGAGGGAGTTCACTCCACCTGATTGATGGCCACTGAATTGAAGGAGGTGAGCCTGCAGGCTGGGGCACCAATGTCCACCAATGAGGACATGAGCTAAGGTAGTGGCAGTAGGGGTGGTGAGGAGATAGCAGATATGTGGAAGATGACAGCTAGAGGACTTGGTTACATTGTTGTTGAACCTGAAAAAGAAGGAGGACACAATGGCAATTCTCAGAGGTCTGGTTGATTGATTGGGTGGGAGGTTCTGGCAGCAGCTGGTGATGTTGAGATCAGGAGCATTAGGAGAGGGAGTACAGAATTGGGGCTGAGAGTGGACAGCGAGGCATTAAGTTTAGCTGTGTGTGCATTTAGTTAGAGCTGTAGATGACTGACATTCAGGCAGGAGGTTGAGGCTTGTTGTATCAGCCTTGCTTCATTGACAAGGAGCTCACTACCGTAAGAGGCAGCCCATTCGATACTGGAGAGGTTGGCAGGAAGAAGGGTTTTCTTCAGCTGAACTGCTCTCTGCTCCAGGTGACTTCCTGGCCTCAGTTCTGATTCATCTTCCTAAAGCACCATAGAGTAGATTTACTCCTTCTCCCACCCTTTGGCTGTTTGAAGGCAGCAGTACTATTCTCACTATTTCCTTCTTTCCAGGAAATTCCCTGAGAGGAACAAGGGAAGCCAAGAGAAACTAGACCGTCAATGGCTGGAAGGGACTCAGGAGAGTGTGTATAAAATGAAGGATCTACCTTTTTCAGATAGACAAATTGAGGCCCAGAGAAAGAAAGGGATTTTCCCAAAGTCACAGAGTGAGTTAAAGGCAAGGCTGAGAATAGTTCTTCCATCTAAGACTTCGAACACACCATGTGATTGGGTGTTTTATTTCCTAGCACATGAATTGTGTAGGCATAAGCTATGAGGCTTGGAGATCATAAGGCATTTGGTGTTTTTCAGCTGGACTACTAGACACACTCCTTCTTTAAGCCCTTCCCCTAACCCTTCTCTCCAGGCTAACAGCATCAGTCCTCCTCCTCCTCCCGCAGGAATACAGTTTCTAAACCCTTCACCATCCAAGGAAGCCAGGGCAAGCATTAGCTAGCTCAGAGACCTTGAGAACGATCAGCCTTTGCTGTACTGAGTTGACCCCACCATCCAGTATCCCTCCTCTGGGCCTGCTCCAGCAAATCAGCACAGCGTGGCTGTCCCTGGTTCTTCTGCTTTTCCGCGGTGAATGCAGCTTGCCTACGTTTCCATGAGCTGCTTATCCACTCCATCACACTGCTGACTCCTGTTGAGCTGAATTCCACCCCCGACACTCACATACACACACACCTCCCTTACCCATCAACTGTGGTTCCTTGTTGACTTGGGATTTGACCTAACTGTTAATGTATCAGATCATTTTTGAAAAGGGTAAGAAGGTGACAATGGAAGGAAGGAAAACTCACTTGACAGCCAGAAAGCTTTCCCAGGACAAATTCTGCCTTGAGGTAGACACAGCTTTAAGTTAGGGGAAAGCATGTATCCAGAAAAGATCCCCGCCGCCCCCCCCCCGCCCAGCTGCAGCTGGCCTTTCTCAGCAAGTCTGTTCCGATTTTACAGGCAGAAACTTTGTCTAATCCATCTCTACGTCTCTGTTATCAAGGACAAGGCGTATAAAAAGTGTTTGTAAAAGAAATGAAAGCAGAGAAGCAGGAAGGGAAGGGGGAGGGAGGGAGGGAAGAACTGCCGCATGTTTCTCTTTCTTTCATTGCATCGTTTTGCCTTGTTTCGTGCCCAATCACACAACACAATATAATACACGACTTGCTGTGCACACATTTTGCAAGCAGATGTTCATCAACAAATATCACAGGTTCAGAATGATACACTCTCAGATTTTAAAATTGGAGTGGACTCCCACCACCGTCTTTTCTGTTTGTCAGTTGGGGGTGCTTAGATAGGTTGAGTGCCTTGCCCAAGGCCACACAGCAAATTAGCTGCTGATAGGGACAAGCACAAGAATGAAATTTGGTGGAGTATTATGTTGTGATAGTTCTACTTTTGGGTTCAAATGATGGCCCAACCAAGTTATGCATGCCCCACACAGAAAACACAGGTTTTGATGCTCTTGGCTTAGTTTGTCTATAAATTACCATGACCCTGGGAATGTAGAGCAATGTCAATCACACTGCTTTCTGAC
>PVKP010010150.1:0-65666 GCA_004027715.1 Plecturocebus donacophilus
AAAAATTATTGTAAGAAAGGTTGATGTACCCACGAAACAAAATGTGCTCTCCAAAGAAATTAATGGTCAGAGTCCTCAAATATATTTGGAATCTAGGATGGGAATAGGGAGAGGTTTGGCAACCAGTGTCTTCACAGGAAACAGTGTTTTGGAGCGCGATTGAAATTCTTTCTTTACACTTCTTAAAAAATTGAGACATAAAAGGGTTTTTTTTTATTTCTAGAAAAATGAAAGAGATGTTGCAGTAATTATGGAGATTACCCACTTCTAAATTTAAAAAATTTTACCCTGTAATTTTATCTCTCAGCCAATAAAGTTTATGTCCTGAAAATACTGATTTGCATCTCTTCTTTGAGGATAAAACAGTTTTAACTAAGTCTGAAATGTTATGGCTTAGCAGGTAAATTTGTTAAAATCATACACTTCCTTATTGGGGAATAAGGGGATATTCTTTTCACAAAATTTTATTTTATTGCATAATTTTCATTTATGCTGCTACATGTTAGAAGTTTCATTCTGAAAGTCAATATAGCTGAAATATGCAGGTAGCTGTTTTTCAGAAGTCAGCAAGTGAACTGTCTCTGATAATGTTTTAAGCATGATTCCAACAAAAACTCTGTTTCTAACCAGTTAACTCAGTTATTTACTCCCTTTTGGTTATGTATTTATGGCTAATGAGTATTGATAGAGCAAATCATAACAATGCATTTTGCTTTAAATGTATTTTGTAAAAATTAACACTACTTTTTTTTTAATGAAAATCTTGTAAGCTGAGAGCAAATTTTTTCTAGAAAGGAACAACCAATAAATATTTCAGGCTTTTTGATCCCTGTTGCAACTACTAACTCTGTTACCAAAGCATAAAAATACCCATACACAATACATACATAAATGAGTGTGGCTGAATTACAATAAAGCTTTATTTATAGATACTGAAATTTGAACTTTATATAATTTTTACTTGACATGAAATACTCGTTTGATTCTTTTCAACCATTTAAAAATATAAAAACAACCCTCAGCTTGCAAAACCATGTGGTAGGCCATATTTTATCTCAGGGCCACAGTTTGCCTACCTCTCTTCTTAACTACCTCTTTATCAAAATATAATTGTAACACAGAGTTATTGATATAATGTGATCAAAACAGAGGAACATGGCCATAACTTAAATTCCCAAATTTGCTTGCCTTATTCAAGGGTAATATTTTGTGTTGTTTTACAGGTATGCTAAAGGTTACCCACCTTATTCTCCATATATAGGAAGTTCACCCACTTTTTGTCATCTCCTTCATGAAAAAGTACCATTTTGCTGCTTAAGATTAGACAAGGTAAGCACTTGTTGCTAAAATAAAATTCTAGCATTTTGTAATTACATGTATTTAAATAATTTATACAGCATTTTGATTACAGTATGTTTAAGGGGTATTGGTATTATCTTTTCAAATGTAAACTTACATAAAATAGTCAGTTTTACTTTTTCAACTGCACTAATGATTACCCAATAGCTTTATTCTTCTACTAAATTAGCCTAACGGATCTTATAGTCATGTTGTTAGAGAGGAAAATGAGGTACCAAATCTCATCCCTGTGAACCCTCAACATCCAAAGTCTGCAAAAATCATTTTGGCCAAATGTGAATTATTTATTTTACCATTGTTACTTCATATCTCAGTATGGAATCCCTTGACATGATGAGAAGAGTTAAGTCCATGTGTTAGACAAAAAAGATTCATTCATGACTAAAGTGAAAACTGATGTTAGAATCTTGCCTAATACTTCCTTTCTTAAAGTTTTACTGTCATTCTCTGTTTCTACCTGGATGTCCTAAAGAAGCTGTCCAAAAGATAAAAATTCTAGCCTTCTTTTTTTTTTGCATCATAAATTTTATTCCCGATGTGGGACAAATTCCTTCCATCCCCAGATGAATCACATGCTGCCCTGGAGATACTTAGGAAACTCTCCCACCATCTCCAGGGAAGTTGTAAGAAAGGCAGATGCTGGAGCCTGGGAAGGCTTTGAAGTTTCCCAGCCCCCTTCTCTCCCCTTCTCAACAGAGGATAGCTGTTCCCTATTATTCCTGTCCTTCACTCATCCCTTTACAAAACCCACAAAACCATCATCAGTTTAAAAAAAAAACCCTTCAGGTATTCTGGGTCACCAGTGAAAGAGGGAGGGGAAGAGGAAGAGGAGCTATCACTGTTTCTGCTGCAGGGCTAGCCTAGCATTCTTAGAATTTTTGTCTTTTTTTGCAATACAACCATTGGGCTTGACCGGGATGAGTTTATTCTCTTGAAAAATAACAACATTGATAAAAAGAAGAACCTTACATTCACTGCCTCTAGAGGTTAAGATGTGCCACTAATTCTAGCTAGGGATTTTTTCTTTTACATTAAATTTTGAAGTTACAGTTAAAATCTCAGCTCTCCACTTACAAGTCATGTAACTTGGACAACTAACTTCACCAAATTTCAGTTTCCTCATCCGTAAAGTGGATGTTATTTTAATATGAACTCACAGGGCTCTTATAGGGATTATCTAATTTAGTACATGTTTAATAAAGTGCAAGAAATTTAATAACTGATTGCTGCTTAGTACATTTTGTTAATATTCTTGCTATTATTTTTTATGTGATAAATACTATAAATTTTGGCTGTTACTATCATTCTTGAGGAAGAACATTTACAGAACATTAGAAAATTCCTGCCTTTATTTCCCTGAAGTTGCTTTGAGAATCTTTGCCATTACTCTGAAATAATCATCTGGGCCCACTGAGATGGACAATTCTGTCCTTCAGGATCAGAAATTTGAACTTTATATAATTTTGGCATGACATGAAATACTTGTGTGTTTTTTAAATAAGGTGCAGTCCTTATTTACTTTAATATTCTGAAGCACTGGATATTTCTGGCCAGGTATGTACTTTCAGTAACATTAATAAATCCTAAATTTCAAGGCCCTTTCCCCACATTGCCTCCTCCTAAGACTAATATTATTTATAATATTTTTGTTATTTTCTTTATGGATGATTCCTAAAAGAATATTTGCTTTAGGCACCACAAAACCTGGATTCACTTCTGGTTGCATTTACTTCTTTTCATACACAGTTAAAGTAGCAAAAAAAATACGAGACCAAAGAGTGGAAATAATTTATCTCCAAACAGGGATCCCAATCTAACTGAAATGCTAAACTTTCAGAGAATAGGATTGGTGGAGGTGCAATAAGCGGATCTTTTAATATCAAAGGACTGTTAACTGCCTCTTTACCGTATTAATGAAGCAAAATTTCTGGGTGTTGCTGATTGGCTTGTGATACCTGGAATTATTGGTTATTTAGGTAGCATTAGACTGATAGAAGGTGGTCTGCCATGTAAATAAGTACCCACTTTGGGATTATAGGAATATTATGAGATTATGCAGCTGACTCTACTGTGTCTATGAAGTGTGTGCGTTGGAATCACGTTATCCAATTTATCCTTTGTCAGTATCAGCAGGGCTGGTGTCCTGGTCAGTGTTTATGAACACTAAATTCTCTGCTTTCTGCTTGGTGTTTCCTTATTAATTGCGTTATTTCTAAATCTCTTTAGGGAAAGTTATTTTTTCTTTGTGTATCTCATAAATATTGACATTCTTGATGATCCCAACATTGGCTTGACACTATTCTTGTCCCATGCATCACCTTTTTCTGAGTGACCTTGTTTCTTTATATAACTTCAGATTCTGCTTATAATTCTCCAAGTACCCTTTCAGTAAAGACTTGTTGCTCTGGTTCTTTACCATTTCCTTTGTTCTCTGTTCTTTTTTACACCTTAGAACTTCCTTCTGGATTCATTTTCCTGCTTCCTAGATTACTACCTTTAGAAATGCTGTTTAGACCCTAATGGCTTTCCTTGGCTAGGAGAAGGAGTTCCCTGACCCCTTGTACTTCCTGGGTGAGGCGATGCCCCAGCCTGCTTCAGCACGCCCTCCTTGGGCTGCACCCACTGTCCAACCAGTCCCAATGAGAGGAACCAGGTACCTCAGTTGGAAAAGCAGAAATCATCCACCTTCTGCATTGATCTCACTGAGAGCTGCACACTGGAGCTGTTCCTATTCCACCTTGTTGCCAGCAATCTCCAAGTTTAAGGCCTGACACCCTCTGTCAAAACCACAATGAGATGCCATCTCATGCCAGTTAGAATGGCTATCATTAAAAAGTCAGAAGACAACAGATGCTGGAGAGGATGTGGAGAAATAGGAACACTTTTACACTGTTGGTGGGAGTGTAAATCAGTTCAACCGTTGTGGAAGACAGTGTGGGGATTCCTCAAGGATCTAGAAATAGAAATTCCATTTGACCCAGCAATCCCATTACTGGGTATATAACCAAAGGATTATAAATCATTCTGTTATAGAGACACATGCACGTGTATGTTCATCGTGGCACTGTTCACAATAGCAAAGATTTGGAACCAATCCAAATGCCCATCAATGATAGACTGGATAAAGAAAATGTGGCACACATACACCATGGAATACTGTGCAGCCATAAAAAAAGGATGAGTTCACGTCCTTTGCAGGGACGTGGATGAAGCTGGAAACCATCATTCTCAGCAATCTGACACAAGAACAGAAAACCAAACACAGCATGTTCTTTCTCATAAGTGGAAGTTGAACAACGAGAACACATGGACACAGGGAGGGGAACATCACACACTGGGGAGTGTCAGGGGTGGGGAGGTAGGGGAGGGTTAGCATTAGGAGAAATACCTAATGTAGATGATGGGGTAATGGATACAGCAGACCACTATGGCATGTTGTATACCTGTGTACCAAACCCGCATGCTCTGCACATGTACCCCAGAACTTAAAAGTATAATAATAATAATTTAAAAATTCTGTTAAGGAGATTCTGTTGGTGGTGAATCCTTTTAGTTATGGTTTCCCTTGAAATGTTCTTACTTTGCTCTCATTCTCATTACTTTCTATCCAAGTCCAGGCTATTAGTTCAGTTTTTTTTTCTTTTAGCACTTTAAAGACTTAGTTTACTGCCTTCTGTTCTCCAAATAATGGCTGAAAAGTCAGCTACCGTTCCAATTGTTTTTTTTTTCTGTAGATGTGGCTCTTTTCTCTGTGGCTGCTTTTAAGATCTTCTCATTTGGTTTTTCATCACTTCTCAAAAATTCTTAGTCAATATTTACTTGAATAAGATTTCTTTCTGATTCTTAGCTCTTTTTCAGATATTCTGATTAAATAAATGTTAGTATCATGATAGCTTTCAAGTCTTAATTTTTTCACTCTAGGTTCTGTTTCTTTTCTTCTCTGCCTTTCATTTTGGGTTCTTTTATTCTGTCCTGCATGTGATCCCTTTGGCTGCATCTTATATGTGATTTAAATAATCTTTTGAATTATACTCTTTAGTTTGAGAAGATATAGAGAAATAGATTTAGATTTAAATAGCCTCTTTTTTTCTCATGCTTTAAATGCTTTCTTTTGTTTCTTTAAACATATTAAATGTGCTCATTTTATATTCTGAATTTAATCTCAAAATTAGTAGTCTTTGTGTCTAGTTATCTTGTTATGATTTTTTTCTGTTTACTCATTGTGCCTTGTTTTCACCAGTGTTTTGTAATTTTTATTAAAGAATAATGGCAAAGAATATTCTAGAGGTGGCCAGGCATGGTGAGTCATGCCTGTAATCCCAACATTTTGGGAGGCTGAGGTCGGTGGATTGCTTGAGCCCAGGACTCCATCTCTACAAAAATACAAAAACATTAGCCAAGTGTGCTGGTGCCCACATGTAGTCCCAGCTACTCGGGGGCTGAGGTGGTAGAATCACCTGAGCCTGGAAAGTTGAGGCTTCAGTGAGGAGTGATTGTGCTACCTCAGTCCAGCCTGGGCGGCAGGAGTGAGACCCTGTCTCAAAAAAAAAGAAAAAAGAAGGTTAAGAAAAAAAGTATTCTGATACTTTTTCATCCAGAGGTGATAAAAATTCCAGGGAATTAACTAATATCAACTCACATAAATAAGAAATGCACATAGAGATATGTGAAGGATAAATAGCAGAACATCAAAACAGTTCTCCATGCAGATAATTTAGCTGAAAATAATATTGGGTTAAAAATGCTAATTCTGTCAAATTCTAGACTCCATGAAATAGCAAAATGCCTTTAGGCCAACAATGAGTTTGGTAATGCTTTGTTCTTGTTTTTGTTGATGTTATTGGGTATTTTATATTGGCGTATTCACATCTTTATCTTGCCAGCTCAACTATGCATGTAGACAGTTGGAGTTTTTTGTTCACTGTTTTCTTTTCTCCATCACTTTAAGCATTTGGTACTGGGAATGTTCCTGAAGTTATCCAATTATGATATTACTATATTTCTAGAAATGAAAGTCAGAGAAAATTAATTTGTAAAAATGTATACCTCAGGCTAGGCACAGTGGCTCACACCTATAATCCCAGCACTTTGGGAGGCCAGGGTGGACGGATCACTAGGTCAAGAGATTGAGACCATCCTGGCCAACATGATGGTGAAACCCCATCTCTACTAAAAAAAAAAATACAAAAATTAGCTGGGCTTGGTGGTGTGCACCTGTAGTCCTAGCTACTTGGGAGTCTGAGGCAGGAGAATTGCTCGAACCTGGGAGGCAGAGGTTGCAGTGAGCTGAGATTGCGCCACTGCACTCCAGCCTGCTGACAGAGCTAGACTCTGTCTCAAAAAAAAAAAAAAAAAGCATACCTTGATGTCCTCTTGTAGCAAGTTTTAGTTTACAGTAAAACAAGTTCGGGTGCAGTGGCTCACACCTGTAATCTCAGCACTTTGGGAGGCTAAGGCAGGTGGATCACGAAGTCAGGAGTTCAAGACCAGCCTCGCCAAGATAGTGAAACCCCATCTCTACTAAAAGAAAAAAAATTAGCTGGAAGTAGCTGCAGGCACCTGTAATCCCAGCTACTCAGGAGGCTGAGGCAGAGAATTTCTTGAAATCGGGAGGCAGAAGTTGCAAGCGGAGATCCACGCCGCTGCACACAGCCTGGGCAACAGAGCGAGACTCCATCCCTGCCCCCACCAAAAAAAAAACACACACACAAATTGTTGACTCTTTCAACATCAGGCTACAAACAAGCAATCCGTTTTTCTTGTCCATGCACACTTTTATTTTTTACTGCAGACTGCAGAAATGGGCATAGAAAAATGTAACTATTTTCAAATTTGTTAGGAAATAAGTATTTACATGGTTAGATTAATTTTACATTTTCATATATCTCAAATGTTTTCACCAAATTTTAATGGAATATATAAATGGCATTTCTTTGTATTATTTTTCTTCTCTAGAGTTGCCAGCATAACTACTATGAGGATGCAAAAGCCTACGGATTCAAAAATAAGCTAATTATAGTTGCAGCCGAAACAGCTGGGAATGGATTGTATAACTTTATTGTTCCTCTCAGGGCATACTATAGACCAAAGAAAGAACTTAATCCCATAGTACTGCTGTTGGATAACCCGTAAGTATACTTTAAGATACACAAACAAGACAAACTTTTTAATATTACATTAATGTGTATCTGAAATAATTGCCTGTAATATGCTGATAGTATTTTAAATCAGATACATTATGGTAAATGATCCATTAGGAGATATATTCTGCACTGTGGTACAAAATATATCATTGAATATGATTATGTTTCAGAAATACTACTTAAAATATCACTGGGATATTCTGAGAATTTTATTTAAAACTGTTTTGCAAGTGATCATCTACTCATAATACCACAGGAAACAGGCCACTGAAATAATTACTGCAATTTTCCTTAAATTAATCAACTAAGCCTGACAAATCTCTGCCAAAACTGGACAATTTTTTTGTCTTTCTAAAGAACCATTAATTATCAGAAAAGCATTTACTGATCCATTTTTATATGTTATAACAAAAAGCGTCATCATAAGTTATGATTGGACCACGGTTAAACCATACATTCTATAACATAATAGGAGTTATGCTTTACCATGTACATTTATTTTGAAAATATTGGATTGGTTTACTTTTGTTAAATAAGACTACTTAAGCATTTCAAAATTCTTATGCAAATATAAATATAGGTCACTGAATGCAACTGTCAAAGCCATTTTATTCTAAAATTACAATATCCGTCTGTTTGACTGGAAATTAGTAGCAGGTGTCTTTAGATTAATACCATATTTTAAAATTCTCTCATTCTCCTCTTCCATTCCAATGTGATGCAAATGTGAAAATGAACTATTAATAAATCAGGCAAAATTCTGTTGCCTTGTCTCTGCCTTTCAAAATTATCAAAAGAAGTTTCTCATAAGAGAGACATCTCCTCAGTACATTATAACTTTATGGTGTTGGTTATACTGACTATACCAATATCAAAATACTTACTGATGCAACTTTCTTAGCATCATCATTTTAAGAATAATCGACTCCAAAAATTTAGCACACTCATAGAATTTTCACTTGAAAAATTTTCAGATATGATTACTCAATGACTTCTTCTGTACCTCTTTGGCATCTAAGGAAAGCTGAGACATGTTTAGGGTAGATGTCGGGGAACAGAAACTTGGACTGAATTTCAGAAGAAATGAAAGCTTCTTAAATTTTAGAACAATCAAAGTTGCATTGTGGTATGTCTGTGACACACAGTGGTTGTCAGTCACATCTTTCAAACACAGCCTTCATTCTGAAGCATCTCTGGTAGGGAGCTCTGAGGAATTGGCCGAGCTACCACGCGAGAGATGCCTGACTGTGTGAGTTCAAATGTGTCAGCTTTGACTTACTTGACTCATGATATATCCATTGTCCTGAAAGTAGAATTTAAGACAAGGGCATTTGCAAATATTGCTTAGCGTAGCTCCTACTTGTATGGCTTGGATCAAACTGGATCAATTTAGGTACCAGGTTACAGACAGGAAAATAGGGAGTGGCTTGAAAAAAAGTGGAACTGTGCTTACAGCATCCTTCTGATAGGACTAAGGACAAAACTGTATTTTACTCCTCTTTACATAATTTCAAGATAATTTCTTGTCCTGAAGTGTAAACCTCCCTACCAAAAATCAGTCTCTTCATATTTGGGACTGGAGTTTACTCTGAACAGAAATGGACTCCTCATTTTTAGTCTCCAGTCTTGCTAAGTAATCTTATCTCGAATCTCTAAGTCTTCATTTCCAACATCAAGCAGATGGCAGGAACTAAGAACTGCTTTACATCTGATGTAGATTAGGAGTGCTTCACTTGTATGTCTGATGTAGATTTTAGAGTAGCTGCAACCAAATCAATCCCTTTCTGTTTGGTTTTGAATAAACAGGTTACAAAAATGTCTGTTACTGAATGATTGGTTTGTGTATTCGGATTATAAAGTCAATTCTGTGATTGATCAAGGAATGAAAGAATGAACTGTATAGCCAGTCTTCATTCCTTGATCAATCACAGACTAACCTGAAAACTATTTCTCCTAATTACAGGCAACTGTATTTCTGTATAAACATAGATGTGACTTTTATCAGAGAATAATTCATTTCAATAAGACCATAAGGATTATTCAGTAAAGTTAATATTATTTACCTCCATCCTGTATTCATAATTATAATGACTATTGATCATTTACTACATGCCAGTCATCATACTACACACTTTATTTTACATTCTAGTCCCACAAGTCACATATTCACAATACATACATAGTGATGATTTAGTCTTAGACAGATGTGCCAAGCAGTTTAAAATCTCAAATTACAATGTAAACATTTAAATGAACTGAAAGCTGTGTGAAGTGGCCACAACACTTGCCTCTTACCTTAAGAGGATGTAACAGAGACACAAAGAAGGTGAATGACCTTTTTCATGGCCAATTCTTGAATTAGACCTTTCTATGAAATTTCTATTTTATTTTTCTTTCAACTTACAGGTTTTTGATATATGAAAAAATATATATTGCTTGCTCATTCTTTTCAAAAACAAAAATATGTCTTAACACTGAATTATTTTTGTGTTGAAAGTTCCCTTTGCCTTCCTAGTGGTTTACATTTTGGAATCTAACAGTTTACACTATATTGTTATTAAATAATTCTTACAAGATTTGACTTTATTTCAAAGGGTTAGGTTGAAAGTGCATGCTGTAAAATATATTAGCTTTCTGTGTACTTCCTGAAAGTGTGTCTAATATTCTTATTTGTTGTCCTCTGTTCCTTTGGTTCAGAATGAGGAAACTAAAACTAAACACCAATTAATAATGTTCCAGGAAGTTTTATGCAATCCTTTTTTTAATACAGTGAGATTCCTGTTGCTCTGAAATGGACAGCGTTTTGCAATCTATCCTACATTATCACAAAGGAATATGAGAGTTTCTTCTTTACAATATTTCCATGTTATAGGAATTTGTACAATGATGGTTGCATGCACTTCATTGTATTAGTGTAACTAATGAGAATTATTAGTTAATTTTGAGGGTTTGACTTTAAATTCACATGAGTACTGCTGAAAATAGTATTTAGTATATGGCAATTTTAAAAAATTAGTTGAAAGGCCAATTAATTCAATATAACAGAAATAAATAATAGCAGATGTATTAAGCATGGAATTTTAAAATGTAAATTAAATTTATAATATTCATACACATAATATGCCAAAATAAGTGTTTACAGTGTTTCCACATAGAAAGCTTTCTAGATCGCAAATGGTAATTAAATAAAATTCACTCATATTGGAAAACATCTTTCAGTTGTTACTGGTTCATTAGAGCTGGTGTCAGTTCTGATTGGTTGGCCATCTGTTCTGTTTGACCTGTTGTGCCACACTGATTTTAAATATTTTTATTACCACCCCAACCGTAAAGGTCATCTAGTCATTTTTAACACCATCTCATGTAAAAGATAGAAAAGCAAGTCAAAAGCTAGAATATGTTACCCAAAGCTACATAAGGATGAAGTGAAAGATCCAGGCTTTTGCTCTTAATATTTATCAAAGTCTTGTTCACACTATCCATTTATTAAATCAACTTTCTTTCCAAATATGGTGCCAAGTAAACTTCAGCTTATTTTAAAATTAATGATAAAATGCCTGATGTCACTGTTCTTATTTTTAAAATTCAAACTTCAGACTCATTCAGATCTGAGATAAGTTCTAAATTTATTCTCTTGATAGGTCTCTTAAATGCTACTGAGTCTTTATAGCCACATATTTCTGATTTGTAAAATGGTTAAAACATTTATCTTAAATAGTTATTGTGAGATGATGTAGATAATGTATATAAAATCCTAGTGCAATATCTGACTCATAAAAGGAAGACAAGAAATATCATTTTTTTCTTCTGCAAATCAAGAAAATAACACTGTTACTCTTCAACCTGATGGAGGGATTTATATGAAAGCCCAATTAATAAAAAAGGACATTTATTTATGTAGTTAAAATTAAATTGTTTTTATATTGTCTAGCAAGGAATAATCTTCTTTAAAGTGGAATTGGGAAATGTTAACAAAACAAACTGTGCTCATAAAAGCATACTATACTATTTCTTGCACTTGAAATGAATAAATTTTTATTGTTATTAAATGGGAACTAAATAATGGTCGTGAATTTTACAAATTCATACAAATTTAGAAACCTATGTTTACTTCCTAACAATCACTGACTAATATTTGAATGGCAACTTTTATTATGAGAATTTCTATAAGAATATAAGGCTTTGGCTCATAAGCAGTCATCTTTTTTAATAGAATTACAGTTAGGTCTCATTAATGAATGTGCTAATTTTTCTTCTGTTTACTAACTCAGTTACCTTTTGTGTTTGTTGAATTTTTATTTTGTTTATTACCAGTTAATTTAGCCTGTGTTGTTTTGTTTAGTTTTGGTCCATGTATATGTATTCCTTCTGGTTCTATTTTTTGGTCATGTTTATCTTTTTCATTAATTATAAAATATTTATGTACTAAGCAACTTTGGTTTACAAATTTTATATAAGTAACAATTTTTTGACATTTGTTCCTTATTAATCTGTTTGTAATAAGCTATATAGTTAAATCTGTCAATTATTTTCCCCACTTTTCCTTAATGTAATTCCTAATATAAATAAGTCTTCTCTATTTAGTAGTCAGATTTTTAAAAATGCATACATTTTATTCTGTATATATATTTTTTAATATAAAACCTCATCGGTACCTTGGGGACACAATGTAGGAAAAGGACATTTTTGGAGTGTTTTATGTTTTTGCTTAATGTTTTTCAATAATAATGCTTCCCAATATAGAGGTTATGCTTGCCAATTAGCTGCCTCCCAATGATTAAAAAATCATTTTATTCTGAGCCTATGATATCATTTATGTTAATCAATTACTAAGCAGGTTGGTGCCGTGAGCACTGTTGACAATGTGTTTAAGTGAGCTGGCATAATACATGTAAATGCAGAATTTATTCTTTACATTTCAGATTTCCATTTAAGCTATCCTTTTCAATAGCTGCAGTAGATGAATCTATCTGTTATACAAAATTAAATTTTGCAAAGAATACAGCATAGTAAACCACTTACCTTAGATATCTTTCATCAGGATTATATATTTAGCAGGGTTCAGGTGACTTCATTTATCTTGTAACATAGCTGAATTCATGTAAATATGAATCATACTACCACAATACAGAAGTTAAAGCAATTTCCAAGAATTTGGCACATTGCTTGTCTATTGTAAGTACATATTTGTGGTAGAATTGCATGTGACTGAAATTCATGAGTTTCTTAAAACATAGCAATGATCAAATTTGATGGCCAGTTAGCTTTTATATTCTCTACCAGACAAGCAACAAAATAGAAAGGTCTTATCTTCATTTTTAACTCTAGTAGAAGGGTTGGCATAAAATCAAGACTTACTTTGTCCACAGTGACCTCAAGACACAGGTGAAGGGATTTTTCAGATCACCACAACAGCTCAGTGTTGCCCCACTCTTATGGTACCTGCGTCCTCATATGTGCTTCTCCAATCACAAGGCAGGGTGACAGAGATGTGGAGAGTTTTGAATCAGCAATTAAAATAGCCCTGCTAATTTTAAGAAGCAGGACAGTGCCTAGAAAGGGTATAACGAGAAATCTCTACCATAAAGCACTATCAGAGACTGCTACTGGAGTGTATGTTTGGTTATAATATTTGTTGAAAACATGTATCAGGATCTTTAAAACTGTTTATAGATGGTGATCCACTAATATCCCTTCTATGAATGTTTTGGGGTAACGATAAAAATCAATGTTTTCAAAAAAAGGAAAGAAAAGAAAGTCCTCTGAAGATTGGATACCATCGTTAAATACAATAGCAAGGTACTGCAAAGAACTGATAACTGCACTGTTTAACAGCAAAAAGTGAAAATAACTTATAAACTAAATAAGTGAGGATTTTAAGAATGAATTGTGGTACATTTTTAAGATATAATAATATTGGGTCATTTAAATGACTACAAAGAAAATTAATGATAGGAGAAAGTTAATCAAGATTAAAATAATTGCATTCTCTACAATTTTTTTTTCTGTAATGCTTTGCTGCATTGAGCATTCTTTTTCTTCAGAGTGTAAAGAGCTAGAAGGACGATCAACAAGATCATCCTTATCCTCAAGAGAGAATAAGTCAGGGAGAGAAAAAAATGTTTATCTAGCCAGGGAAGCTGGTAGGTGCTCTAGTTTTCTTGGCCTAGAATTTTCTTTTCCTCTTATGCTGAACAAACTCTTACTAATCCTTTAACGTTCAGATTAAATATCGGCTTTCTGAAATGTTCCTCAATTCTGCCTCCTATGTATAAGATATTGTGTGCTTTTAAAGAATAAAATATATAATATAATTGTATGATTTTGTACATGAATTTTTAAAATTTGGTATTTCTTACATGCTAACAGGTTTTTTTGCATATGCCTGAGTGTATTAAAATGTCTAGTAAATAAAAATTTTGGATACATATATACTGAGTGAATAGATACATGAAGGAGTTCATAACTTTGTAAAATGAATACACTAGATTAAGCGATTTCTGAGGAAGCTTTCCGGTTTATGGTTTTTTTCCTCCAATATGTATATAAGTAAAAATTTCAGTCATGTTTTCTTAATAATATATATTGAGTCAATCAATAAAAGATGAATTACTTTCACTGTAATTTTATAAAATACATATTTTGCATGAGCATATTTACTAGATTTATTTGACATACTGAGATATTATATAGGGTATGTTGCGATTATACATATCTCCCTTAGAGAATGTTGTTCTTAATAGGCATGCTTAATAGTTGTTCACTAATAGGCATTAGTACCTATTGCTTTAGATCATCTAAAAAAATGCCTTAGTTTTTTTATTTTACAAGGCTTCCTCTGCATGGATGACTTTTAAATTTATTTATAAGATTTCTTAGTCGTAATTAAGAATATAAATTCCGTAGTTTTGTAGAATGATGCCATAATGTTTCTGATTTAGAAAGCTGAAATACAACTTGTTTTTATAATTTTGAGGGCACTATATGATTCATAACAAGTGCAAATGACATTTTCTAGTTAATCTTAAGAAAAAAGCACTTAAAATTAATTTTGTCAGCAGTGTTGAGTTTTGGAAATGCAAACTAAGTCAACTTACTTCCTTTCCCTAGAAGTGCTGCCACTGTTGTGACATTGTGTTTCATTTTGTAACCCATCTACTACTTAGGCCAGATATGCATTTTCTGGATGCAATCTGTTGGTTTCCAATGGTTTACTACATGGTGGGCTCTATTGACAAGTAGGTGACAAAATCTTTGGCACACTAACTAGTGTAGTGTCCTGTGGTTTGTCATGTGCTGTGCCTTGTTACTGCATGATGAGTGTAATTTGCCATGTCAGTATTGCAAATATGATATATTTTGCATGTAGAGCTTATGTTTTCATGTTATACATCTTGTATTACACTTTCTAAGCAGTAATCTATTGTTGAATTAAAACAAATCTGGCTGCATGTCAATTTTGTCAGTTTTGCTCAGTTTCTAATGCTATTTTAGTTTTGTGTCATCTATAACAATATTATTACTATTGACGTAGTGGTAGAGAAAACTAAAGATGCAAGATTGTGATGTATTGATAGCTTTACAATAACTTCTGGAAACTTTAAAATAATTTGGAAATGCTCATTTTAACTTAAATTTATAAATTGGAGCAGTTTGTTAAGAGTGTAGTCACATGTCAGAATTTATAATTTCTAAAATATGTTAATTAAAAGGTCATATGTGTTTAATACATTAGTAATTAAATACAAATTCTTATACATGCATCATCATGACATTAAAAATATGTATAAATAAAAGATCAAAAAGGTAACATACTTGAAATAATGTTACTTTTCCACTTCTAAAAAATGTCAGCTAGAGTCTTCAAAATAAAATGTTAAAATTGACCAACTGAGAACTTTAACTTTTATATTTTGTTCCCTAGATGTTGAAGAAAACAGTTTTATAACTTTGGAAGTGTTTACTGCTGTGGATACATTAAAGCTCAACCAGTCTAAAATATGTTTAGCCTCCATTCTACATTAATATAATTTACATGATCAGTTATGACAATACTAACCATGTAAATAAAACGTAGTTAGATGTACTAAAATTACTATTTAAATTCTACACGTTTTATAACCCGTAATCTTTTTGGAAATCTTTTGAAATGATAGTGTTCTTTTAAAATTGATTTGAAAAACAGTATGCTTCAAAAAGATAAAGAATAAACCTCCCATCTGCCTTTTCTGATGTAAACTATGAAGTGGATTCTTCCTTTATAAAAGTACTTATGGTGAGGGAATAAAGAATTGAGAGTATCAAATTCCTAGGGACAGAAATAAACCATAATTAGCTACAAGGTATTCATTGTTGGTCTGGTGATAGGTATGTTCACCTGACAATTCTCTTCTTTTGCTTGTGTTCGAAATTTTTCTTTAAAAATACCTCTTTGAATGAATTAAGATGCATTCATCAGCACTTCTTTACACTCATACATTTCACATTCTAGTCCTTGCAAAAGGCAGTCTAGGGAGGCTTTGTCAATTATCCCTATAACACGTTTCCATCTAGATTGACTTTCTTGTGCTGCCATCTGCTGGCCACACTGTGGAAAGCAACCATAGTAAGGAAAAAATAAGGCAATCGCTTAGCAGAAATTATGATGAACAGGAGTTGTAAGAATAAGTTGGCAACCTACTTAAAAAAATTAAGTACAGTAGTAAATAGAAAAATAGTAATATAACCTTAAAACATAAAAAATTTAAAAAGCTTCTACATGGTTCAGAAATGTTCCAAATTTATCTATTTTCTATATAGATTTAAATTCACATTTAATGATAATTTGCCAAGGTTATGTGTAAACTATAGCAGCCAGTATTTTTGAGACTGGAATTAACCAATACATGTGGGTATAGGTAACATTTAGCTTTTTAGCACAGGTACTCTTAAAGTGAAGTTTTGGTCAAGGGTTTATTTCAGCATCATTGAATTATTGATGATTAAATATTCATCTTTCCTATCTTCACTTCTATGCATATATACTTATCCAGTCACTCTTATCCTCGACTGCCCTATACTTTCCTTTTCATATATAGGTAATTATAATGAAGATTTTTTTAATGAAGAAAAAAGATTGTGAAAGCTGAAATATGAGAAATTGATGTTAAATTATAAGGTGGTTTGAAGACATATGACTTAAGCCTCATTTTGATAGTCCATAAAGGGCCATCCCATATTCATTTTCCATCTAATTATTTCTTTTTTAATGTACTTTAATAAATTAAGAAAAATTATGATACATTTCCTGAATAAAAGAAAGACCCAAGTATCCCTAGGCACTTAAACTTGAAGTCATCATAGTGGTTGGATGTTATGGTCCTGGCCCCTCTTATCATAGGAAATTTATTTGGAATAACATTCTGTTTCCACAGTTTTAGCCATAAAATCTCTGCCACAGACCATTGTTCCTGATTCAAGCGAAATATTTTTTCTGGACTACTCCTGGGGATCTTGGACTCAAGGCTTTGGTAATACCCTGTCGCCTAATAACAGAGTAAGAAATCCTGCCTCCCGCCTTCCCATAAAGGAAAATAGTTCCCTGTAACCTGACATGGCTAACTCATCCAATCATGCACTTGGAAAAGATCCTCAGGGACTTCACTCTTCAATTTAAAAATCTAAGAGACATTACTGCTCTTTAAGCTTTAAACATCCCATTTTAAATCAGAAGATATGGAAATCAATTAACCTATCTTTTCTTACCTGTCTTCAATCAACTCCGTACCTAGAACACTCTTGTACTCATTCAAGTTTAGTCTCCGTTATCCAATTCAGTTCTACTTTTCTAGTTTGCATGAAGCAGAGGCAATGAGAATAATGGTTCCCTGTTTCAGTTTTAACAGTAAACATTTTCTTTTAATTCATTGGGAGAATAATAGGTAAGATTTTTTTAAATCAGTGATAGGGAAGAAGACTGACTATTTTAGCTCACAGGTACGTGTTTCCTACTTTAGCAATTACTTCATCCAGCCAAAGAAATGAGGTTATTCAGTGACTTGCTCGAAAACTTAGGCTGGCTAAACAGTAGGCTTGCACACAACAGATATTTGTATGTTTTACATGCTCTTGGTCGTGTAGAACCAATCTATAACACACAGATCTCACATAAAGGAATAATAAACATTTAAAAATAAACATTTCATAGTGTTATATTTTTTCATTAAGCTTGACCATCTAAATTAACAGCACTTACTGCTCTCTTACCAAAATTACCTTAGAAGTTTTAAAAAATGTAAATGTCATGTCTTTGAAGAAGTATGTTAACTGTAAAAACAAATTTCTAACATGCTCTATTTTATTGCAAAATGGGTATATTCCATATTCCATGTACATAATAAAAATCATTAAATAAAAAATTTAACACACATGCTTTGAAACAGCTGAGATCTAATGACATGTAAAGTACCCAAAATAAAAATTATTTTATATAAGTAGATAATATTGTATCATAATTCAGCTACCTGTGCACACTCTGTAAAAGCGACCACTAAAGGCAACTTATGTAAGCACAGGGAATAGTGCAAGATTTTAGCACTGATTGTAACATTGTGATTTATTTAATGTTCGTTATTCTCTGTTGATTTTTACCAAAGCCTAGATGACTTACTCAGGTGTGGAGTGACCTTTGCTGCCAACATGGTGGTTGTGGACAAAGAGAGCACCATGAGTGCCGAGGAAGACTACATGGCAGATGCCAAAACCATTGTGAATGTGCAGACTCTCTTCAGGTAAGTGGCTGAATCATCCGACCCCGCCACTTGTTTCGTGCTAAACATTGGTAGAATATTTGACACTGATGCTGTGTGAGGAATGAACATGAGACACACCAACTTTATGTTCATTTATTCATTCATTTTTTTCATAAAATAAATGCTTATTGAGCATGTCATATGTTACTGGCACTGCATAAAGTTAACTTTTTAACACCAGATCAGTAATGCTCCTCATAAAATAAATTGAATGCTGTATCTGTTTTCTCAGGTAGTTTAACAGTAACAAAACTCTTGAAGATCATGTGTACTAGCAGTCATGAGTTATGACAAGCAGTCCATGTTCTTATATTGGTATTATGCCTAGCAATGACCAAATATTTGCATTTACATAATGGATAGCTAGGACTGAAGGACTGCACAGCTGTGAACAGGTAATTTATCCATGTTAGAAGCAAAATTGTGACATCATTTTTACTATTTTCCTATATTTTGTTAATTAAATGTACCCATTTGATTCATTGGATTTGATTTAATGGGGATATGAATCCCCATTATGGTTGTCTTTGGGTAAGAGTAAACAGTCCCGACTAGAGACAGGTGCATGCTGTAAGTAAAGTCAGTCTCATCTGTCAGTCAAGATGTCTGTGTTGCTTGGAAGGATTCTAAATTCATCTGAATATTTAAATATCAAAAAGATCATTTTTTTCAGTTGTATGAGTTTTGCAGAAGCCTAAAGAAAGTATGTGAGCTACCAAATTACAGAGGTAAATGAAACCATCTCAGTTTTCTCACCATCCATGCTCACTCCACTTTCGTACTTTCATATTGTAGCAAAGCATATCTTTAGGTTAATCATTTTGCTTTCTAGTTTGAGTTCAAAATTCAAAGGAAAGACCCTAGATGTGTGTCCCAGTCAAGTTGCCTGTTTTTGGTAAATTACTTTGGTAAATTTCTTAGGTAAATTATTCTCCTTCTCTGCATCTCAGTGTATTAATCACAATATTATTAAAAATTTAGAAATACAAAATGCCTTACTTGGCACATGCCTAGTCATTTTTAATTACTTAATAAATATTAGCTATTAATGTTACTAGCAGTATAATTACCACTTCCATGTAGCAGAGTGGAAAAGCCATAGACCTTGGACTATATAGCAGCATACTTTATCTGGCACAACCTTTACCCTAGAGGCTCCAACAGACAGTAACTTTGTGACCTTCCTAACCTCATTAAGATTCAGTTTTTCTCATCTATAAAATGCTGCAGAAAATAACCCACCTTGCAGTGTTAATGTAAAGATTAGAGATTGGTTATTTAAAGAATCTGTCATAGCACCTGGAAAATCTACCCTGAATTTGTATAAGAACCTCTTGTACCAGAAGAAGAAATAAACACTTTAAAGTTATTATAATGTGACAATTCACTTAGAATGTAGCTAACTAGTTAACTAGTGAGCTGTATTAAACAGTACATTTTTTAAAGACAGTATATAGAACTTGCTTAAAATATTACAAATATATAAGCAATTTGTTTCTCTAGAGAATATAAAAGGAAATTACAGAGTAGAATATTAATTCAAGGATGAGATTTATGGCCAGTGAGTAGGGTAAAAATCATGTGATTCCATGCTTTTTTTTTATTTCATGCTTGGCAAAAGCTAATTATATAAAAGGAGAGGATCCTAGGTCTTTTTAATTAAACATGCTATTTAAACTTTCAATTTACCATGAGTTTTATTTCTATTATGGTGACATTTCTATTGATTTAACTTTTATTATATATTCTCTGGATGAATTATTTTGATTCAAAGATAATAAATCCCCATTTTACTGAGAGGTTCGAAGGCTATAATTAGTCATTTAAAACAAATTAACTCACCAGAGTAATTATGGGCAGATACACACATGGCAACTAACTGTGCAAAGGCTAAGCTTCTCTGAGTACCTAGCTGAAGATGTGTTTACCACTTGTTGAATGAATGAATGGATGGATGGATGAATTAATTAATAACTTTGGATACCTTAACTATTAGGCTTCTCTGTCTTCAGCAGTGTATTTTTAAACTTAATATAGTTTTTATGTAGACTGCATAGTTTCAAGCAGAATTTTTCAAAAGAACTGTTAAAAACCCAAATTGCAAATAAATTACCTCTGTTCTTTCCTTTCTTATACCCTATCATGACATTACTATTATTTCTCCAAGTATATAACAGTATTTTTTTAGGAAACAAAATTTATGAAACTTTATTTGTGTTGTATGTTAAACTTCTAATCTATGTGTGCTAAGCTAGGCTAGTTTTATATGATAAAAAAGACAGGTATTTATAGGTTTCTATGATATAAGAATATCACTTACACAGATAAATGACCAAAATCACAGAGATTTGGGAGCTGTATTTTATAGATGTAGTCAATTATCATCCTCCAGATGACTCTTCTGCATTCCTTGAAGATTTTAGTTCCTGATTTACTAGGACTCTTGCCAACCCTGATTCTATCATAATTATTGATGATTTCAACAATGTTACATAGATGATCCATTGAATATCTGGCCTTCACCACCCATTCTCATGGTCATAGTCTAAATCTTGAACTATGAATAATTTTACACTCCACATTCTCAGTTTACAGCATTCAACAGTCCGACTAGTGCTACTCATTTTCTATCTAATTTCTTCTCATATCCCCAACTCTTAATAATCATTTGACCACATTGGAACCTGTCATCCACTGATCCTACTACCTTTTTACTTACCCAAGTCACCTGAGGGCTTTTCACCTTCCTTACCCCGATTCAAGCCTGTGATCAATCCTGATAATCACTGCTGCACTGAAACCCTCGTGAATAATTACTGATTATCTACTGCACATAACACTGATCTCAACTCTCTCCCTTCTACTCCTAGTTTTCTCTCCTTTTAGGTTCTCTACCCACCACCTTGCATGAAATTCCTTAGAGGCAAACGACAGCATTCCAGAGGCAGTATCCAGTTACCCTCATCAGTAAGCATCAGACAACTAGAAATCCAATCACAATGGCTGGATATCAGACTATTTAGAATTAAAGCTTTGGGCCCCATCCCTGAGACTATTATACATTAATTATGTATGAGTGAATAGTATCTTTAAAATATTTCAGCTAATCCTTATATCTTAAAGAACACCATTAGTATTCTCAATCAAGAGTCAATTTCTAATTGGCTGATTAGTAAGGCCTATGACATTGATAGAAGTGCAGATCACAGAAGTAATGCCATGTGAACTTTCAGATGATAAACCAAAGTGGGCCCCCTTAGGTGATGACCTAGGATGCTAGCTGCACCTGGTGTTTAACTTAAACCAGTGCATGCACCTATCACATTGTTTATTTTGAAGTGTTTAGAAAAGTAAATTACAGACATCATGAGAATCCTAGAATGACCTAGACAGGCCTTTTAAAAAAAATGTATAGGTTTTTTTTTTTGTAAGTTCTGGGATACATGTGCAGAATGTGCAGGTTTGTTACACAGGTATACAATGTAGACAGGACTTTTATTTATCACTTACCCTGATTTGTTCCTTCTGTCATGATGGGTTTTTTTGGTTGTTTGTTTTCTGGGAGAGGGAGCGCTCTTAGTAGGCCTTTATAGCAGCAAATTTCCTCTGGGACAACCTCTAATCCAGAGATGATTTCCTGGAAGAACAGTGTATCTCCGTTCCTCTGCTCAGAAACGTCTCCTTGAATCCTACACAACTGGCTCCGCACCTGCCCAGACACCATTTCTGCATATCAAAGACAATAAGGAGAAAAGATCTTTCCCGGGTTAGGTCCTGTTAGATCCTGTGGTACCTCTCTCTCTCTTTTTATTTACACGTCTAAGACACTCAAGTAAGCCATCCCAGTACAAAGATCTGCTAAAAAGTGAAAGAAAAGCAAGTCCTCAATTTTAAATTTAAATTTCTCCTTCTAAAGATTTACATAACAAGGCTGGGCATGGTGGGTCATGCCTGTAATCCCAGCACTTTGGGAGGCCTAGGCAGGCAGATCATGAGGTCAAGAGATGGAGACCATCCTGGCCAACATGGTGAAAGCCCCCCTGTACTAAAAATACAAAAATTAGCTGTGCGGTGGCGCATGCCTGTAATCCCAGCTACTTGGGGAGGACGCTGAGGCACGAGAATCACTTGAACCCGGGCGGTAGAGGTTGCAGTGAGCCAAGATGGCATCAGCGCACTCCAGCATGGCGACAGAGCGAGACTCCGTTTCAAAACAAAAAGACGATTTACATAACAAGAAAATATTACAATTAGAAAAAATGGCATGTTTTCATATTTTTATGAACAAGTACTAATATGTAAACTAAGTTTAAACCCTCAAATTAAAATGTGCTTTCAATTAAAAACAACCACAGTAAAATGTCTATGTCAGATTGATCTATCAAAATATCCTACTTGGTGGCTGTTTGGCACGTCACTGGCATCTATCATTATTTTCATTTTACTGAGAAAGAAATTAACATTTAGAGAAATTTAGTGGCTCGTCCTAGCCCATCTAGAAAAAAATGGCAGATTCAGGCCTACCTATCCATTGCTCAAAAGTTAACTGTGTGCTCCAGGGGTTGTTAACTGACAGATTTTAATGAGTCTGTTGATTCATGGAAACTCCATGCAGAATTTATGTGTATTACATTATCTTGAGGCTTCCTCAAACCACTTTGTTCTTTCTCTTCTGTGTCCTGAATCTTTCCACTTCTGTTGGGTTATTTTCCTTGGCATTCAGATTGTGTCTTCTTTTCCCCTTCCTCAGTGTTTTATTTTCAGTTTTTGTGGAGGCAGGATCTCACCATGTTTCCCAGGCTGGTCTTGAACTCGGGCTCAAGTGATTTACCTCACCTGCCTCAGCCTCCCAATGTTCCGGGATTACAAGTGTGAGCTGCTGCATGTGGCTCCCTTTGAGCCTTTTTTTTTTTTTTGAGATGGAGTTTTGTTTTTGTCCAGGCTGGAGTTTAGTGATACAACCTCAGCTCACCACAACTCCATCTCCCGGGTTCAAGTGATTCTCCTGCTTCAGCCTCTCAAGTAGCCGGGACTACAGGCATGCACCAGCACGCCCAGCTAATTTTGTATTTTTAGTAGAGACATGGTATCTCCATGTTGGTCAGGCTGGTCTCAAACTCCCGATGCCTGCCTCAGCCTCCCAAAGTGCTGGGATTACGGGCGCGAGCCACTGTGCCCGGCCTTCCCTTTGAACTTTTTGCACATGATTGTGATATCCCCCTTTCTGGAACTTAATTTGCCTTCCTGCACATGGAACCATGCCATTGTGGTTCTCCTCCTGACTGTTGCTTTGCTTACTCTCCAGGCTTTGGTGAACTCACTTACTCATATCCTTACACCTTGCTGCAGGTTATTCGATGTTAAGGGCTTCCTCTCAAGTACATACTTAATATGTCAGGCGTATGCTGGTAGATTCCCCTCCCCTCCCCACTTTCTCTTCAGTCAAGAAAAAAGAGAAAATTTTCTCTAGGAGTTGGGAAACAAAAGTCTCTCTGAAGAGCACACAGAATAATGTTTAGTGCAGAATGGGTCCAGAATTTGTATGGTACAAGTCCAGGAGTGACCTAGTTGAGAAGTTCCCTGGATTGATTTTGTTTAAATACAAAGATTTTGGGTTGCCATTTTTGCTTTTGTTTTCTAAACTTTCGCTGAACGCACTTGTAAGATGAAAAACAATGTCAATAAAACATTGAAACAAGTCATGGATTTGTCATCTGTTTGGAATACAGCAAATCCTGCATTAAATCTGTAATAGCACAAGATGACTTCTGTGGCCGTGCTTGCAATTTGTTGATGTATCATGCTTGGCCCCTAAGTTTACGGAGCATCTACTAAGTGTCAGGACTATACAGGTTGCTGTGGCTGCAGTGATGAACAAGGTGGACATAGCTGGTGGCCTTAGAATGCTCATAGTCTAGCAGGGAAGACATTAAGCCAGTCATTTAAAATTTTAACTACAGAATTATAACTGTGGCAATTATTGGGGAAAATATGTAGAATTATATATAGACCCAGATAACAGGAATATTTGCTCCAGTCTCATGTGTCAGGGAATGTCTTCCTGAGGAATTGATAATCTTTTACCTGAAAAGTGGAGAAAGACTAAATGGGCAAAAGGATGGGTAGTGCATTGCATATAGGGGCAACATATGTGAAGCTCTGAGATCCTGATAGTGACCAATCAAGGACTGAGAGCAGAGCAAGGGGAAGACTGGTGTGAGGAGGCTGAAATGGAATTCAGAAGCCATCTTTTCATGGCTTTGTAAACTATGTTCATAAATTGGTCTGAATTTTAAGAATAACAGGAAATAACTGAAGGACAGAGAAAATTTAAAAGATAACTGTGGGTACAGTGTAGAGAATTGTTTCAAGAAGAGAAAGAGTGGGTGCGAGCAGACCAGTTAAGACACTTCTGCATTGCCAGGATGATAAGAGCATAGAAGGGCAAGTTTTCTTTATTTGTTTGTTTGTTTTTTTAAAGAAAAGAATATTGTCTTTAGATTGGCACAAGTAGCCATAATTTTACTAAGGAAATAACAGGTACATGCATATGAAAAATGACAGATTTCAAAATAATATAACCATAAATATAAGTAAATAATTTAAAATACTCAACATTGACAAATACAAGAGTGATACCTTTATGTAGGGAAGACTACTTTTAATGTTTAGATTGGCTATAGTTTACGATAAGATTTTTGAATGCAGAAGAGTCCTGATATTTATCATACTGTCGTTTATTACTAACTCAGACTTCCTGAAGTATTTTAAAATTATTTATGAAAGATTACATACATTTATATTTGTTTTAGTGTTAATAGTCAACTGCAGTCCAAAAATCCCAGTTAGTGTTTTATGTGTATCTAAATGTATCAATATACCTATATATTAATATATAACCCCTGTTATTTAAAAACATTATTTCCAGTATCATGGCAAATCAGAATTTATAGTGTAACATGTAGCTCAGTAAGTAATATTGAATAAAATATCATAAAAATTTTCCAGATTGTATGTTTATGTTTGTGTGTTTTCCTTTATGATACAAATACAGCTAGTTTCAGAGTTCCCCCAGTAGCCTGCAAAATAGAATATATGGTATGTTTTTCATCTTAATGTTGGTTAGTAAAAATATTTATTGAATAAATTAATGCTGGCAGAGAACTCTTCTACGGATACCTTACATATCTAGACAATTATATTTACATCACTGAGACAGAACACAAAGTAATTGTAAAAAGTTTTAAATAGAACAAACTGTATGTTTTTTAATTACAGTATTGCTCTATTACGTTTTTAGTGCCCAGGGAAAGGAGACTTATTATGTCATTTTAATTCTAAAATGTTCTATGTGCAAAATATATTTAGCTCATTTTTAAACCCAGAAATAGATTTACAGAATTAGTGTTTCAAAGGAACCTAAATAAATCTATTAGACAACCAAATTTGTAAATATAAAATGTTATAACTGAATCCAAGTAATAGTCTATGGATATAAAGGGTATTAGCATATAGTGTTTCATTATATAAGTATTAGTTCTAGATTTTTCACTAGGTGGCAGGCTTAGCTAATACATTCAGTTTCTCAGTTCAAAATAACATAAATGTTATAGGTTAAGTTATGTAGAACAGAAATGGCGGCACATCACAAAAATTATGTTGTTCTATTTAATTTCAACCCCAGATGTCACTCAAATACAATGACTCGGTCATTCTATCACGTTTTCACTTACTCTTGTTAAGACCCTAAATATTTCTAGCTATATACAGGTGTACACTTCTATTTGGTAAAATGTGTTATAAAAGGATGATATACAGAACAATCTAAGTAACCAAGAACTTTATTCAAAGTGATAATACTGATTTGTATTAAAGATAAAAACCATATATATATATATTTTTTGAGACCGAGTCTCGCTTTGTCGCCCAGGCTGGAGTGCAGTGGCACAATCTTGGCTCACCGCAACCTCTGCCTCTTGGGTTCAAGCAATTCTCCTGCCTCAGCCTCCCAAGTAGCTGTGATTACAGGTGTGTGCCACCATGCCTGGCTAATTTTTGTATTTTTAGTAGAGATGGGTTTTCACCATGTTGGTCAGGCTGGTCTTGAACTCCTGACCTCATGATCCACCTGCTTGACCTCTCAAAGTGCTGAGATTAAAGGCATGAGTCACTGTGCCAGGCCAAAAAACCATGTTTTTAAGAGAAATAAACATGTTCCAAAAGTTAAACACGACTTTCATTAGTTTGTAGCTACATTTTCCTCATAAATTTCATCTCTAGTGTTATATTTCAATACTGTCCCAAATGCTCTTCATAAGCTATCCATTCACTAGTTAATGCTACTTAATCTAGGAGTGTTCAGTCAGCCACAATTTATCACCCCTAGAAAAATACCTATGTCCTTATAATTTGTGAATTTTTGTTGTTTCATTTATTATATTATACTGTTTAAAGTCAGGAATCTTACTTTATGTGTTTATCTATCTCCTGGAGACCAGAACTTTCTAATAGTAAAAACTTGATACTTATTTGTTAAGGCTAAGTAGAAGTAATTTATAAAATAGTACTTTCAAAAGAGTGGATTTTTAATATATGAAACACCAATCTGTTGCTACGTATTGTTAATAATTTATTTTATTTGGATCATCTGTGTTTCCTTACAGTGGTCTACCTTCCTCTTTATTATAATGGTGAGGGGAAACTTCAGAAACTAATGCTGTGGTGAGACCCAGGCTCTATCACCTACGAGAATGTTACCTTGAACATACTATTTTGTCTCTTTGTGTCTCAGTTTCCTCATCTTTAAACTAATAATTGGAGGTAAATCATAGAGTAGTCTTCTGCAGTTTGAAGAGGTAATGTGACCCTCTTGATTTCTAACATGAGTTGGAAACTATTGAGGTCCAAAGAAGTCAGGCAGATAGAGATAAAAATATTAGGCAGGAGGATGTGACTTTGGTAGAGGCCAAAGTGGGCTTTTCAGATTCACCCTTGAGAACCGTGGTCAAGAGCCACACTGGATAACCACAAGACTTGCCCTGCAGGTCTTACCTCTCCTCACGGCTTGGCACAGACCACTACACATTTAAAGATAATGAAAAGATAGAGTCAGGGTGGTACCACATGCACTCGGCTTTTCCTAGGGAAGGAGAGGGTACAGATGGAAACACAAAATGAGAGGGCTTCTGCCTGATGTGAAAATTACATGAGTTAACACACAGACAACTCTTGGAATAGCGATTTATAATTATTGTTTATGGACATGTGTTATCCACCAAAGAGAAAAAAAAAAAAAAGCAAAAGACAAAGAGGAGAAACTTAGGTTAGTTAATTTTTCTTTTTAAAGTTCAGCGCATGAATATGGGATTTATTGTCAGCATGAGTCTATAAGGCTTTGTATTTATTGATTCATTTTTGTCCTGTTTTTCATTTTATTTTCTATTTCCACAGATGATTGAATTTTGTCTGTGACAACCATATTATGGTGAATATCTTTAGTGACATTGTTATTTTAAAATATGTCTTAAATAAATACTTTGAAACTCCCAGATGGTATGAAATTTGGCAGTTGGTGGCATTTCCCAGGCCTACCAGATGGAGTGTGCCAGCCCAAAAGTCAATTGACATTTTTTTCATCAGGCCACTTTTCTAATTTTTAAAGAGTTTTTGAGAAAATAACTTTTATTTATTGAATGTACTATCGTGGGTGACTTTTGAGTGAGAATAGAGCTGCTAAAAGAAAATCACGTGAAATATTGATAATACAGTGTTTCTCCATAAGCTAATCTAATTAAATTCAGTACCGTCTTCATCAAGATTTCATCTCAAATGCACAAACGTGAATTAAGAAATTGTTTACTTTAACAAAGATTTACTAATTAAAGGAATATAAGGTCGTAGGCACTGAGAGGGAAACCTTGCCTTTCTAGATGTCGTGACCTACTGGGAAAGCTAAGGCATGAACAAAACCAACCAGAATGCTGTAGAGGCCAACAGGTATTATAATCAATAAATCAAATAGTGGGGAGACACAGTGCAGAGGATGATTCTGACTTAAAAAAATTTTTAAGTTTATCTTGATTGGATTTGAGAGCCACTTTAAATATTGGTTGTGATTTCATAATATAGAGATTCAGGAGAAAATTAAACAGAAAAGAAATGGCATTTCAGGCAGAAATAACAAAATGAGAAAAGGAAAAAAGCTAAGAAAATAGTGATAACATTATAACTAAAAAACAGTACCTTTTGTGTGTAGCCACTAACTTCATGCTTTGCTACATTCTTTCTCTGCAGAGTCTGATATTTAGAGTTTCTGTAATGAATTTAAGGTCACAGAATTATTGAGAAAGTTATCAGTTGCACAAATAAAATTACTGTATTTTTAACATTAAAAGTCAGCAAAAGAAATTATGTCCTGGTTGTTGTTTTGCTGATATCATATCAATAACAATTATTACAGTTTACCTAAATCAAGAACTATGATAGTATTTATTCTCAAAATAGAGATTAAGCCATATAATACTGGCTATATTTCTTACTTTTATTAAAAGCTTTCACAGAATACCCAATAATATCCTAGCTCTCAAAGGCCTTAATTAGACAAGACCCAGTTAGTCCATTTGGGCTAATGGAAAAGAGGATGTGTAAGTTTCACAGATAACTCTGCAAAAAAAAACCAAGAAAACCCACAAAACTCTTTTTAAGGATGTGTTAGTGCCTTAACTGGAATGGTGCCTAAAGCCCAAGGGAAACAAACCTGAGAGGCAGATAGTCAGAGAAGCCTGGGCTGAAGCTAAGAAAGGCTCTGCAGGCATTAGGGGAGGCCTGCTCTCCTCAGTAGGAGGGAGCGGTCCCGACACATCGGCCCTCAGCCTTCCTTCCAGAGTTAGACCTGAGGAGAGGTAAAAACGCATCTGTCGCGCTGGGGTTCAGGGACAGGGCTCCCACTGTAAAAGAAGCATCAAGCCCTCGGGCACGTGGAAGTAACAGCACCCTCTTGACCGAATGAGCAGGAGCTGATCTGTTCCTGAGCCCCACAAACAGGCTGTTTATATTCTGCATGTTTGCAGTCAGTCTAGTCCCTGAGTTCTAGGTATGGATCCAACCTAATGATTGGAATTTTAAGTGTTCGTGACTCAGTTTAAAGGCATATCATACATAAGGAAAACAGAGCTGATTATCACAGAAGTGGCTGCCGCAGACAATACCAAAATATCTAAACAAGTTAAGCAATCAGGGATGCATAGATGTCAGGTAAGGATCAGACCATCAACAACAGCAAAAATAAAAAGTATTTATTGTGGTATCATCCTGCACCTTTTCTCTGGGGAAGGAAATCTTTGGTATATATTTGAGGGACTATCAAATGGGAAGAAAGTTCATGTGAAGCCATGGGCCCTGTGAAAAAATTCTCAGGATACTTCTGCAGAACACTATCGATGCTTTAGCTTGGCCCCAATTCATTACAATGAAATTTTATATAAATCATTTCCTCACCTCAGAAGTTTGTTGTAGTAAGATCTGACATTTAAAAACTGCATACTATGAGAATGATAGCCATAGGACATGAAAGAGCTCACATAATAGACAAGAAGCTCATAATGTGAAATTTTTGCCAATCAGCATATTTATCTTTGTAAATTTCTGTTTCAATGCCATCTACAAAGTAACCTTGTAACTTCTTAAATCAGCTTTATGAGTTTCTCTTCTATGCTATCCCATAATTGTAAAGAGAAAATGTCTAATAAAAGCCAAATTACCGAATTTATTTTTCTTATTGTTTTAAAATGTCTGTTAAAATATTCTTGAGGAAATGATGTTTCATTTTTTCCTGCATTGTACAGAAAATTTTATGTGGCATTGTCTGCTGTTGTAATTGGATGTAGTTTTATGCCTAAGGCTAGGAATTACTCACTCATAAATATGTTGTTATATAAAAAAATACCATATTGGATTGTTAGTGTAATGCAATTGTTCTTTTGAAATGTAGGTTGTTTTCCAGTCTCAGTATTATCACAGAGCTTACTCACCCAGCCAACATGAGATTCATGCAATTCAGAGCCAAAGACTGTTACTCTCTTGCTCTTTCAAAACTGGAAAAGGTAAGACCCCACATTATTAAGTAAATTAGATTTAACCATCTTTATTCAAAAAATAATTATGTAAATATGTAACTAGAAATCTCATGAGACAGTAAAAATAAAATGCTATTTTGAATTCCTATTTGGGAGATGAAATTCTAGTTTATAATTTATTTAAAAATGTGAAATTGATAGATTTAAACAATTTATATCACAGGTAAATATGTTGGAGATATTTTGTTCTATTATTATTAAGTATATATTAAAAACGTGATTCATGAAAGAATTAAATGCAATAGAAATATCAATACTCACTTATAATGATAATATTACAAGTAATTTGTTATGTCATGAAATCTATCTTTACATAGGGCTTTGCAGTTTCCAAAAACCCGTAAGGTCTTAGAAAACTATAGCCTTTGTTGAAAGCTGGCTTCCCATATATCACCAACACAACCTGAGGTAAAGCTAAGATTATCGCTTACCCAGGTAAGGCAGACTGCCTCTTCAATAGAACTTTGGTAAGGTCTCAGAGGGAAGAAAACCAGGTCAAAATTTACTGAGATTTGGAATTTGATTTAATGATGATATTTCAAAACAGGGGATTGACTGGGATTGGAAAGAGATCTGGATAATGCTAATAGAGACAATGGAATTCCAAAGTAATATTATATTGTCAGAAAGATTTGGTTTCCATTTTCAGTATATAGGCTTAGTGTGGATGTAGATGGTGGGTTTGCACTCAGCTTTTACTTACTACTAAATAGTAGTGTACTGGCAGAATTAGATGTGAAAGGAAAAAAAAAAAAGACCCAGTCTTATACATGTAAAATGTGTTGACCTGGGTGTGGTGCTTCATGCCTGTAATCAGAGTGATGTGGGAAGTGGAGACATGAGGGTGCCTTGAGCCCAGGTGTTGGAGACTGCAGGGAGCTATGATCATGATACTGCACTCCAGCCTGGGTGGCAGAGTGAAATATCGTCTCTAAAAGTAAATAAATAAGGAAAATGTTAAATCTAGGCTATTTTCATTTCTTATAACAATGTAAGAGATAGAGAAAATGATGCCTTATATTTTTTGATTAGTTATTTCTTTTGATTACCAATTATGAGCAACCAGATGCTGTCCTAATTCCTGGGGAACATATTGTTGAATAAGGTTATGTCTGTACCCTCATCTATTGATTTCTCCAAAACTAGTCACACACAGAATGTTTATAGAGCCTTACCCTGCTTTTTTATGGCCATAGGGAAATTGTTGTTGTGCAGTGCTTCCAGATGTGGAAACTGAGTTTGAGACTAGATAGATAATTCTTCCAAGATTATACAGCTACCAGTTCAGTTCAGTCAGGGAAACATAAGGCCGTTGACTTTCAGGACAGAAAATTACCACTATGCCACATCACTTCAACAACATAAAAAAAGATGGCAAGCAGGGCTAAATTAATTCAGACTCAAAAGCAAACCAAATAATCAGAAATCCAGCAGAAATCCATGCTGGCGTGATGTAGGACAGCCTCTTGCATGGCGAGTGAGGTAGAATCACCTAGTGATGAAGAAGCCTGGCTCTGCAGTCAGATTGGTCCAATCCGCCACTACTTTTGAGGAATGAAAACTGGATAAATTATTTCATAGCCTTGGGATTCTTAGGTGGAAAATAGTGGTAGAAGCTATTTTAAATAGCAGGGTCATTATAAAGATTATAGTACATAATCTATGCAAAACTCTTAGCCCTGCATTTGACATATCATTAGTATTCAGATAAATGGTACGAAAAACATAATTATACATTTTATGTTTGTTGATATTTTCACTAATAAACATTTCATTCTGTATATTCAAGTTGTTGATGAGTCAGTTGATGTAGCAAGGTCATAATTGTAGGTTTTTCAGTATTTGTCAGCATTTGTGTTGACATGGTTGTGTGCTTATTGCATTAGAGAAAAAGAAGAAAAATATGAGGTATATATGCCAGTCAATTACATGCATCTCTTTTTCCAAAGAAAAAAATAAAAATATATTTGCAGCAAATAAGAAGGTACAATTTAGAACCAGGTATCTAGGCAAAACTCCCAAAGAGAGAGACACAAGTTGCCTTCTTCCTTGATGTTCACATTTCAAAAAGGTAGCCCAAAGGCCCACAAGAAAGATATTCCAGGAATGCAAAACTGGCTAGAGGTTTATTCAGGTTTTCAGAGATTTGCATCCATCTCAGTGACAGTGAAAGGATTTTCACTTACAAGTTTTTGACAGCGAAAGGATTTACAATTACAAGTTTTCTAAAGAAAATGCTCCAAGGAAAAGGGAAGGGACTTTTGTCATCAGGGTAATTTTTTTTTTTTTTTTTTAAGATTTGTATTTGGCTTTGCATCTTTTAGATTTTTTCCAATAATTAAAAAGAAGCTCAATACATCAACATTTTCCCAAATTATTCATGGATAGAAAGGCTGGAGGAAGTGGAATCGAAATCAATAGTTTGAATGTTGAATCCACTTGTTACCATATATGTTAAAGTTAGGATTTTAGAAACTTAAAAATTTAAAAACATAGAAACTTTGTAGTCTTTTATACTCTTGTGGGTTGAATTATGTACTCCCTCATGCCCTATCCAAAAAAAAAAAGATGTGTTGGGGTCCTAACCATTAGACATGTGGTCTTTAGAAAGGTAGTCAATTTCAAAGGAGACCACAGGGTGGTTTCTAGTTTGTGGCTCACTGACATATTTGTAAAAGGGGTGAATTTAGAGACAGAGACAGACACACCTTAAAGGAAGGCAACGTGAAGGGAAACAGAAGATAGTCCCCTATTAGCCAAGGAGAAAGGCCTGGAACAGACCCTTCATTTTCAGTCCTCAGAAGGAGCCAACCTTGGCAACATGTTTATTTCAGACGTCTAGCCTCCACAACTGTAACACAATACATTTGTAATGTTTATGACACCCAGTCAACAGTACTTTGTTATGGCAGCTCTGTCAAACTAATAATGTGCCATGAATAATATGGTAACTCTTCAAATCAAGAGTTTTTTAAAATCACTAATGTTTACTGATACGACAACTAACATAGTATTTAATTATCTTTCCAATTTGTATTCTGGGTGCAAAGAGATGTTTAGGATTAGAAAACTGATCTCTATTTCCAATATTTAAATAATCAGTAGCATTTTCTATGGTTACTGTTGGCTGAGACATACATGGATTTTTATTCTTCCAAACATAATTATGAATATTGTTTCCATCTATCTGTAAGTTGGTGCCCTTGCACCCTCACAGGTGAGACCTTCACCTTTAGAAACACAATTAAGATTTTAAATCACGGCTTGACATGGTGGCTCATGACTGTAATCTCAGCACTTTGGGAGGCCAAGGTCAGTGGATCACTTGAGGTCAGGAATTCAAGACCAGCGTGGCCAACATGGTGAAACCCCATCTGTACTAACAATACAAAAACTAGCTGGACGTGGTAGCACACACCTGTAAACCCAGCTGCTTAGGAGCCTGAGGCATGAGAATTGCTTGGACCTGGGAGGCAGACATTATAGTGAGCCGTGATCACACCACTGCACTCCAGCCTTGGCAACAGAGAGAAACTCTGTATCAAGGGAATAAATAAATAAAATCAGAAATAAACACCAGCTTGGCTGCTTACATACTTTTTTTTGCTACTAAGTGGTCTTCATTCATGTTTAAGAAGTGATAGGATTTATAGGGATAGGTGTGGAATGTTAAACTATATTATTTCCAATTGCTTTACTTTTATGGTGATTAAGCTTTGATGTTTTCCTTGTAGACCTTGCATTCTAATAAATATTAATATATGGTTTCCATTGGTATCAGAAATAATACTCTTTACAGGTTTTCTGAAAGTACCTATTTAGTGAAGAATATCCACTATAGGGGATGTAGGGGTAAAGATAAAATTTTACCTTTGCCCTTTGAAGGTTTGCTGAAACTCACAGAAGGCAGATTAAGAGGAGAAATTGCATGCAAATTTATTAGCATGCCTGTGGGAGAATCACCAAATGATTGCCCCACCGTGCAAAGGGTTTCACATGGTTACAGATTTTCTTCCTAGGGGAAAGGAAGATGGGAGGTATGAATGATTTTGGGAGGACACAGTAAATGATCTTCAGGGGAATTCAGTGGACTTGAAGAACATATAATATGGCTTGGGACAAAATCTGCTGGGCCCACAGAGCAGGCAGTGGTTTTTGACAAAAGTCTGCTCAGGTGTGTTGACAGACTTCAGCCTTGTTCCCTATCATGAGAGTTCAGTTAATGAAAACTCAAGGAAGTGACCAGAAGTAATTGTTTTCTTTGGCACGTCCACACTTTAGGCTAATAAGAAAACTTCAGAGAACAACTTCATCCTGTGCTTTGGGAGAGAAAGGATTGAGAGGAGGTTGTAGGGAGGTGAGGAGTTAGAGAGATCTTGAGAGGCTTCTTCTGTTCAGCATGTCAAGGCATTATATTTTTGGGTATTATTTCTGAACTCAAATAAGTAGAAAAAAAATCTCACCCATTGCAGAGGCCCCTATAACAAAAGACAAATTAACAAGAGAAAAAAAAATAACAAATTTATTGAATATAAATTTTATGTGACACATGTCTTCAGAAATAAAGACTCAAAGAAACAGAGAAATCTGTGTATTTGTATGCTTAGGAGTGGAAGCTGTATACAGCTATGATTGGCCAAAGAGGGTATCATGGTAATAAATTAGGGAGGGGACTTAGCAAGGACTGGTCTTTCAAATTCCTCTTGGCATCTCTATGTCTTAAGGCATGAGGACGTTATTCTCCTCTGAGAACAGGGAGAACCCCTCTGGAATCAGGATCTTATGTCCTACTTTCAGTGTAAGCTCAGCTAAGATTTGTGGCCTGCTTCAGGGAAGAAGAGGTGAGAGAAGCTTAGAGTGTCCTTTCTGCTGCTGCTGTTTTCTCACCTGTCAAGTTGGAGTAGCATGTCCTGAATTCCATCATCACTGTCTTTCAATGACAAATGAAAAGAGCTAAAAAGGTGGAAGGATAACTAGTTCATACGTGAACAGTGTTATGAAGTTCATTGATTATTCCTTGCTATCTTGAGAAACTCCCTTTTCTGCTGTTTTCTGTGGCCTCTGTCTTTCCAGCCAAGCTTCTTCCTAAGCCATTGTTACCTATATCACTTCAGAAATACACACTCCTTGCAGCCTGTGTAGTTTTCGTAGCCTGCTACTTGCTTATGCAAGTTTGAGAAACTTTGAAGATTTTTATGCTTATGAAAGCTTACAAAGATTAAAGGTTTTTCAGACCATAATGCTGATTTCTCTGAAAAAGTTGATAAACTTTGTGTATCCTTACCCCCATTCAGTTTTATGCCCAGGCATATACCAAAGTTTCTTCCGAAACATAGTTTACAAATTCTTCATTTCTTTGCTTCCACAACCAATGCATTTTGCTGATTTTTATAGAAATACATTTTGGTTATTGAGACAGAGGTTTGGGTCAAACTTTGTTTTATGTTTGTTTTGTTTTTAGAGACAGAGTTTCTCTCCTGTTGCCCAGGCTGGACCGCAATGGCATGATCTCAGCTCACTGCAACCTGCGCCTCCTGGGTGCAAGTGATTTTTCTGCCTCAGCCTCCCAAGTAGCTGGGATTATAGGCACATGCCACCATACCCAGCTATTTTTTGTATTTTTAGTAGAGACAGGGTTTCACCATGTTGACCAGCTGATCTCGAACTCCTGACCTCACGTGATCCACCTGCCTCAGGCCCCAAAGTGCTGGGATTACAGACGTGAGCCACTACGCCCAGCCGAGCTTTGTTGTTTAAAGTCTTTTTATTTCATTGAGTTTTGTCTCCTATTCTGTCAAAATCCAGAAGCTGACACTTTAAAAATCTGGCAGATTCTTAATCCCAGTTTCCTGTTTACTTTCATGTCTGCTTGAAACTAATTATTGCCTTAGCTTCTGTCTTTCAAGTAATGTTCAGTTAACTGTAACAGTAGACATATAGCAACAGTAAATTGATGGATGTTTTCATGAGCCAGCACTGGGAGTGGCACATAGAACTTTCATTGGTGTGGACTGCCTGGAACACAATCACATAGCCACACCTAACTCCAGAGAGCCTGGGGAGTGTAGTCTGATTATATGCCTGGGAAGAATAGGGCAGTGGATTTTTGTGAAGAGTCAGTATTCTCTATTAGGTGCAATACATCACACTTAATTTCTTCAAATTTGAACAATCTATCAAAACATTTCCTAAACATCATGCTTTACTTTTTATTTGCCTTTTATATTTTTAAATTGTTATATGATAGTTGTACATATTTTGGGATATTTTAACACAGGCATACAATGTGTAATGTTTAAATGACAGTAACTGGGATATTCTTCAAACATTTGTTTTTTCTTTGTGTTGGGAACGTTACAATCAGTCTCTTCTAGTTATTTTGAAATACACTATAAATTCTTAATAACTATAATTTCTTTACCATACTGTTGACTACTAGAATCTATTCCTTGTATCTAACTGTATTTTTTGCACTATTAACCAGCTTCTCTTCATTCCATTTTCCCTCATTTCTTCCCCAGTTTTTGGTAACCACCATTCTACTCTCTATCTCCATGAAATCTACTTTTTTTTTTAATCTTCCACATATGACTGAGCACATGAGATACTTGTCTTTCTGTGCCTGGCTTATTTTTCTTAATGACTATTACATTAAGAGAAACCATCCATGTTGCTGCAAGTAACACGATATCATTATTTTTACGGATCCATCACATTCTGCTGTGCATACACACCACCTTTTCTTTGGCCAGTCTGTTGATGGACACGTAGGTTGACCCCTGCCTCGGCTGCTCTAAATGATGCCATTATAAACGTGGAGTGCAGATGCCTCTTTGAATGTCGATTTGCTTTTGGATGTAAACCCAGCAGTGAGATCGCTGGATCACGTGGCGGTCCTGTCAGTTTTCTGAAGAATGTTCATTTTATTGTCCATAATTGCTGTACTACTTTGCATTCTTATAACCAACAGTCATAAGCATTCACGTTTCTCTGCATCCTTGCTAGCATTTGTTACTTTCTGTCTTTTTGATCTTTTGATAATAGCCATTCTGACTGGAGTTAGATGATGTCTCATTGTAGCCTTGATTTCCGTTTCCCTCATGATTGGTAATGTTGAGTATTTTGTTGTTTTGGGGAGAAATGAGTGGGTTACCTTTGATTCTGCCATCTTGCTGACAGCTCTTGTGCCCATTTTCCGTTCCATCTGACCTTTCTTTTATTGTGGTCCACTTTTTTGCAGATTTTTTCTTCATCCTTGTCCTGAATATTCCTATAACCACTAGTTTTCTCACTGTTGCTTTTCATGTGTTAAGGTCATTGACCCTTATCCCAACAAGGTAGGTGTGACAGGCGTCGGAAACACAGTAGGAGAGCTGAATAGAGATGGAAAAGGCGAGGAGACAAGGAAACGGAAAAGAAGAAAACAATAGAATAAAGGGAAACTTTTGTCTCGTTTTCTTCCAAAGCCTTATTTCTTTTCTCTTGCTTTGATGTACTTCACAAAGTCTTTTATTCATGTGTATATCTGTGCCCAATTTGCTTCAAGACTGCTTTCTTTAAAATTGCTTTTGAGTGATCACCATTCCCAAATGATGATCATAATCACACTATACAATCATATGATAATTACACTCTGATATAAAAAGCAAACTAAGGAAAATGCGAGATGACTAGGTGGTATAATAAAAACAGATACTTGGTCTTTGTCCCTGGTTCCTGGCTCAGACCTTCAAAACTCCTTGTAATTTTCTGTTATGATAAGAGTGTGTTTTGTAATTCATACCCTTCAATCATACCAGACGCTACGTTAACAAAGGGACTTATGAAATGGGCACCTCTATGAGCTGGGGTGGTCACTAGAAAAAGAAAACTCTGATTAAAAAGCTGAAACTTTTATCCTTTACCCTCAACTCCAGGGAGGAGAAAGGGACTGGGGGGCTGTGTTTCATCACATGGCTCATGATGTAATTAATCATACTGCATAATGAAGCCTCAGTAAAACCTCTGACAAGTGAGGCTTGCACTGCTTCCTGGTTGGTGACCATGTTGGCATCCTGGGAGAATGGGACACCTCTACATCATAGTCACAGAGATTCCTGTGTTTGGGGGGCCGTTTAAGACTTTCCCCCGCATACCTTTTCATCTACTATTCATTTAGAATAGCATTGTAATCGTATGTATAGTGCTTTTGTTGTTCTGTGAGTTATTTTAGCTAATTATTGAATCTGAGGGTTTATGGGAACCCCAAATGTGTAGCTGACTGGACAAAAATACAGTTGGCTTGAGGACACCTAGGACTCGTGGCTGGTGTTTAAATTGGGTGCAGTCATCTGAGACCGAGTCCTTTAACGTGTGGAGTCTTTGCCAACTCCGGGTAGTTAGTGTCACAGTTGAACACAATTGTAGGTCACACACTTGATGTCAGAGAATTGGTGTCAGAATGCAAATAGTCATGTCTATAAGTTATATATTACCGTTTTAGTCACCGGTAGAAAAAAACGATAAGAATTTCTAACAGTGATTGCAGATATCTTCTGGGAGGAATATGGTAAAAATGTCATTTTTTCAATATATTTTCACTGTAGAATAGCAAGAAGGCAAAATTTACACATTCTCAATTTAAACTCAAGTGAATAAATGTTTACTGAGCACATACTATGAGCCAAATGAATGCTAGGCATTACAAAATTAAACCACATAGATTTTATAATTTGATGGGTGACACATATATGAAAACAAACGAAAGCACATTGTCTTACTAATTTTTTCTGTCCAGACAAATTAAGCTACTTTGTATTCATGATCCAGGTTCCAGAACAGCCGAGTGGGAGTTTGGTGCTACCTGCCAACACTGAATTTGATTCATTAAGAAAGATTCTTATCCTATTTTTAAGAAAATATTTACCTTGTCTCTATATTCATACAAAAAGATTTTGAAACAAATACTAATTAGTTTCTGTTTCTTTAAATGAAGAAAAACATTGCCCAATCTATTCTAGAAAAGTTATAAATACAATTTATATGGATAACAATTTTTAATGTGGAAATTTGTCTATTTTTAAAAATAAAAAATTTAGTATTCTGCAGTGCAAAGGTGACCAACTAAAAAATAAAAAGGCTGTTATGGCTTAACATTTTTGTTGTAGATTGAATATGCAATATTGAAAAATGGAAAGGCATGGCCTCATCTCTGACCTGCAGAGTTAAAAAGAAAAATCTCTACATTTTCCTTCGTCATCATGGGATACGCTGTTCAGGCAATCCAAATTAATGCAGACTTGCACTTTCATATGGAAACAAGATCAAGTGTACTAGTTAGGTTTTCATATTCACAGTATATAAGAAAATACACGTGGAGAGAAAAGTAAAGGGTTAACTTAAAAAGGATTTATTCACAGGAATACATGCAAGTAGAGGAAAACAACAGAAAAGCGAAACAAAGGAAATGAAGAGGATCCAAACCAATTTTCCCTCTGTAGCTTTTAACTTGCACCCTGTGTGCATATATCTAGGGCACAGAGGGCCACCAACATGTGCCATAATACAGTGTAGGTACCCTACATGACATCCACTAACTTAAACTTATCTTTAAGATCATGCTTTGAACAAAAAAAAAAAAAAGGAAGCATAGAAGGCAGTATGTTGAGTGGGAATAAACACTGAGATATAGCAATCATTTTTCAACTTCTACAGTGTTCTTTATGAGCCAACTAACATTTATGCAGCCTACATTTAAAGTTCCTTATTAAGATTTGAGGATTTTATTTTTATTAATATAGATATATAAAGTACTATAGTTTACAGCTAGGCTTTGAAATATCTTTTTGGGACCTCTTAGGAATAAGATTGATACCGTATTGTGTGTAACCTGCACAATCTGGAAAGCTGACATACCTCTGCAAAATGTTTGCCTCTGGGCTGTCAGTGTGATGTGCTTTATGCATAGTTATATACTACTAGCGATTTTATCAAAACTTCTAAAACTTAAATTACATGCTAAAATATCTATAAAAATGTGTCTATTAATAATATTTATAGTATTGTGATTTTACACAATAAGCCCAAAGTCTTCACATTGTGTCACTAAGATGGTGCCGTGCTTAGGCAGGAAGGACATTCACTTCGAATTCAATGTGATTAGCTCTCCATGGAAGAGTACCACACAGCTGCTGTATATGTGTCTCTTGTCATGAGGAATGTATAGTGAATTGATAAAACCATTAAAATTGATATATTAAATGCAGAAAAGAAATTAATTTATGTGACTAAGTCAATAAAATAAAATTAAATAAATAATTTGTAATACAGTAGTTAACTGCTTATTGTTCTTAGGAAGTCCAGCAATTGTCTTTTTGTAAACTTACACACACACACACACACACACACACACACACACACACACACCTACAGAAAGAGAGATTGCAGAATTCATTTCACTTCTTGATAAATGAAAGAAACAAAAATGCTTGTAAGTCACAAAAAAGAATCATCTAGGATGACAAAGGTAACTTTTGGGCATGCTTCCTATTTGATATGTTAAAATGAGTATCACAAAAGACAAGGACGTTAAACCAATGACTTTCCTTTATTATTTCTTCTCCCTCTATGTTAATAAGTATGTCCATCATTATTTGATTCTGTTTTGCTAGTCTGCAAGGCACTACTCATTTTTGAATTCAGAGTCAAAGAAAGTACAGTGCATTTAATCAACCTTCCATTTCAAGGCACAGAAAACCAAAATAAGAACCCCGGACTTCACAGCCCAAGTCAAATAAAAGAACATTTCAAAACATTAAAGGCAACAGAGTACCAGATTTATTATATTGGGGAAATGAACACTTATTTGTAAGTGAGTTTATTTTAAATATCTTTCTCCTTACTATAACCTACAGAGGAGTTACCTGAGAAATTCTGTGTGAATGCTGTCATTATATTTAGCTTGAACTAACTGGATACAGGCTCAGAAAAGGTTCAGATAATTAGTTTACTATTTTCAGTGCATAAATTTCTCCACAACATATAGAATTTTTAGTTTCTGTAGTTAAAGTTCTTCCAAATTCCTTTCAGTAATATATTAGGAATCTAAAATTATAGTCTCCACATGCTTATTCATATTTGTAATATATTCATTTTCATAATCATACTATCAGATTAATTGAACATGAACATTTTTAAATTACTGTTAACTCTTTGAAAAAAGTTTAGTCTCTGGTATCTTTGACTATTATTTCGTTTTTTGTGATTTCTGTAACCATCATATTTTCTTATTTATTTACGTAATATTTTTAAACTTAATTCTTATGGCTTCAAACTGTCATCAGATCATAAAACTAAACTTAGGACAGTTTTTCTTTAGGAAATCAAACAGATAATAGTATATTTATATATTATTTTGTTCTTTACTTTGAAAATGATTTTGATCTGTGGGACCACATTATTGAATGAAATTCATCATGTGCTCATGTGATTATAACAATTCATCATGTGCTTATGTGATGTAAGCAGTATTTTAGAAGTATAACATATGGAACTGATTTGGTGTATCAAAACAACAAAATAGTTTAGACTCAGCATCGAGTCATTCATCTGCGCTCCTGTGAGTTCAAAATCGTGATATAATTTACATTGACAGCCCTCCATGTCATAAAACTTACACAGAAGAGTTATGCATTCTTTGTTATCTTCTAAGGACTCAGATATTTAAATATTATCTTTAAATGTATAGCCTTCCTAACTTAAAGCTAATCTCTTGAAGGATGATTTGAATAATAAAAATAAGACTTCCTAACTTTAATCTCTTGAATGATGGTTCCTATGCTCAGTAAAAATATTCTTTTTTTTTCCTTACTCAAAACGTAGTTTTTACACTGACACTGTAGTTAAAAGGAGTGGAGTATCCTCCTTAATTCTTATATGAAGACTATATTCTAACCTTTTCTGTTCCAAAATTTTACCCAATGGTGATTGCCAAATGTTTCTGTAGACATTTTGAGTGGTTCTAATTCTCCATCTCATTTCTTGCATTTTACAGTTTGTTTTGGTTTTCAGACTTTGTCTTGTCATGAATATTACTGTTGAATTTGCCTATTTTAGTTATTTTTAGAATTATAGTTGACTCTTAAGAGTTACAATTTTTGAACAACAATAAATCATATAGAACTTAGCTTTACTTGTATTTTTAAGTATTAGAGATACATATAGCTTATTTTATAATTTATAAAAGCACAAGAAAGATCACTGGTGTAACTTCTGCAGATTCTCATTTTAAAAAGTAGAAATGTTTTATTCTTTTATTCTGTATTTTTATTTTTAACTGATGAATAATAATTGCATTATTAATTGGTTGCAGTGTGACATTTATATGTGTGTGTGTGTGTGTGTGTGTGTGTGTGTGTGTGTGTGTGTATTTTACATCAATAGGAGCCAAATGCTTGGGTGCTGTTATGCACCAGTGGTTTTAAGATTTTTTTTAGCCACAGTATCCTCTGTTTAAATAAAATCTTGTAAGGAAGTCTAATGTGTAAGTTAAATAGAAGACAAACTGGGTTATTTGTTTTATTGCTTTTGAGTTGTTTGAATCCTTATATATTTTGGATCTTAACCCCTTATCAAATGTATTATTTGCAGATATTTTCTCCTAATCTATAGGCTGCATGTTCATGCCATTGATTTTGTTTTGTTTTGTTTCTTGTGTGTGCAGAAGGTTTTTAGTTTGATATAATCCCATTTGTTTGTGTTCTTGCTGCCTGTACTTTTAGGTTCCTAGACAATAAATTACTGCCCAGAGCAATATTCTGGAATACTTTCTCTATGTTTTCTTTTAATGGTTTGACAATTTCTGGCCTTATATTTAAGTCTTTAATTCACTTTGAGTTGATTTTTGTATATAGGAAGAGATAAGGGTCTGAATTTGTTCTTTTGCTCACAGATACCCAGTTTTCCAGCACAGTTTAGTGAAGAGATGGTCTTTTCTCCATGGCATGGCCTTGACACCTTGGTTAAAAAAAAATCGATTGACCATAAATTCATGGGTTTATTTCTGAACTCCTTATGCTGTTCTATTGGTCAATCTGCGTGTCTGCTTTTTTGCCAGTACCATGTTATTTAGATAACTATAGCTTTGTAATAGATTTTGAAATCAGGTAGTGTGATGTCTCCAGCTTTGTTTTTTTGTTGTTGTTGTTTTATTTTTTCTTTCAAGATTGCTTTGGCTATTTGACGTCTTTTGTGAATATATACAAATTTCAGGACTATTTTATATAAATTCTGTGAAAAGTGACATTGATATTTCAATCAGGATTGCAGTAAATCTGAAGATCACTTTGAGTACTATGGACATTTTAACAATATTGTTTCTTCCAGTTTATGACCACAGTATAGCTTTACATTTATTTGTGTCATCTATAATTTCTTCTATCAGTATTTTATAATTTATAGTATAAAGTTCTTTTGCCTCCTTGATTAAATTTATTGCTACATATTTTATTATGTTTTTTGATGCTATCATTCATGGGACTGATTTCTTAATTATTTTTTCAGGTACTTTGTTTTTAGTATAAAGAATCACTGCTGACTTTTGTGTGTTGGTTTTGTACCCTGCAAATTTACTGATTTTTTTTTTATCAGTTCTAACAGCTTTTTGGTTAAGTACTTAAGGTTTTTATATATTATAAGGTCATGGCATCAGCAAACAGAGACAATTTCACTTTTTCCTTTTCTATTTAGATGGCTTTTACTTCTTTTTCTTGTCTAATTGCTCTGGCCAGAACGTCTAATACTGTGTTGAACAGAAGTTGTTTGAATGGGCATCACTGGCTTGCCTCTGATCTTAGAAGAAGGACCTTTAACTTTCCACCGTTGAGTGTAATGTTAGCTGTGGACTTTTTATACATGGCCTATGTTATGTTGAGGTACATTTCTTCTATGTCTTATTTATGGAGAGTTTTCCATCATAAAAGGATGCTGAATTTTGTGAAATGTTTTTTATACATGCCTCTGCAATGTTTGATGTTTAAGTTTGTCCTCCGTAAAAGTATGTAGCCCTATAGAACTGGAAAGTTTTGTTAATTATTTTTGTATACTAAAAACCCAGTTTAGTGTCTGATTCATAAAAGTAAATTGACAAATATTTCTTGGTTGCATTGCTTAGAATTGTCTTCTAAGCCATGGAATATTTTGTAGTCAATTAGAAATATTCTATTTTTTAAAGTCACATTTAAAATGTATATTTAGTTTACTTACTATGTTATTTTCTTATATAGTTACTATTCACTCAAGTTACTTTAGAGCAAGATATGAGTTAGTCGATCCCTAGACTAATTTCTATATATTTTATTTTCCAAAGTATAAAATAAGAGCCTTTTGATGCAAGTAAGGAATGTAAATTAGTGAAGTAAAATATTCTGGCCAGTTGCTGCCATGACCTATGATATCTGATTCTCCAAATTTAAAATAAGTCAGCAGTGTAGATTTTTATATTAAGTGTTAAATGTTGGAACTTTATTAAACTTCAGTAAATTTATGCCATCCAAATGAAACCCCTCTGTAGTTCAGATTTGGACTAATTACTGCCAGTTTGTATCTTCTAGCCATATATTGTTTTTTTTTTTTTTTTTTTTGAGATGCAGAGAGGTAGGTAAATGATAGTATTACAAAAATTTAACTGGATAGTTAAGATTAAGTATTAATCATCTCTAATTCTCATTTTTCATATGTAAAGTCAACATGATAAAGTGCAGTTCATAAAATTAATCCAAATTCTTCATTGTCCAGAACTAACAGAGAGAGTAATTGTGTAATGTGTTCTTATCAGGATGGAATCAGATGGTTGAATCTTACTTTTCCATATAACTTTAAAGTCAATAGGTTTTGAAAACAGTGTTATAAAAGTCTTTTTTTTTTTCCTCTGTGAGGAAATTTAATAACAAAAAGCAGGAAATCATACATGCAGAGTAATTTGCACAGCAGAAAGGCAGCATCACTGTGTGTGTGCGAAAGGATCTCCCAGGGTGGGTAGCATGATACATATTTTGAAGAACGAGGAGGACCTCATTAGATTAGATTGTTACCCACAGTGAGTTGGAACCCAAATATGAAGAAGAAATTTTCAGGATTAACTAGTCAATCATCTTCTGACTTACTAATAGTCTGTGCTGGGAAGTACTGAAAAGTCACCCCAGAAAGTAGTTTGGGAGCCAGACCTTAGAATGCCCTGAATGCTGAGTCTTTGGAGTTTTTGATGCAGTGAATGGGGAGTCATGGTAAGTTTTTAAATGAGGACTTAAGGGAAGTGACATCATCAGACTTGTACTTTCATCAAATTGATGTGAAATTTCTATATTTATCTGAAATGGGACATTATGGGGAAAAGGGAAAGTGTTAGTATGTTATGTTAATAAATTAGGCATGAGATAATAAAGACCTGGTCTGGGACTGTCAGGGTGTTTGTATTGCTTAAAACTAAAGAGAGAATTCTGGGAAATAACTGACCTTAGTGAGATAGATAATACGTTTATTTAAGTGTAATAAAATTATTGTACATAAGTAAAATAAGTGGTGATATATAAATGAAGCTCAGGAACAGGATGAAATACACACACACACACACGCATGCATAGATATGCTCTAAGATTGTGCACTTAAATGTATAAATGTAAAGCCTTAAGAAATATAAGGCTTAGAGAGCCACAACGAAAGTAAAAAGGTGAGTTTAACTCATAAGGAAGGTGAGTTTACCTAAGGACTTTATCCTGATATTCATAAAGGAGAGTCTAGAAAGAAAACAAATCAGAGAAAATGAGCAAGGGGTCCAAGAGTATTCTGGAAGCTGAGATAGAGTGATGTGAAAAGAGAAATCTCTAGAATTACAATGTAGTTCGTAAGAAAGTTCAGTGTAAGAAAGTTCAAGTAGGATGAATGCTGATAAAAACCACTAGATTTAGGACTTACATTGTGATTGGTTCCAGAAGAAAGAATGAAGAATTGTCAAAGGATTATAGTTTTGAGAAAGTAGGGGATAGAAACCAGTAATTTGTGCCAATAAAATTCTTGATTTTTTTTTTTACCTCCCACACTGTTCTGTTAAATCCAATAATTTTATCATCTCATTCCATATGGTATTGATGGACACAGATAAAAGGAAACAAAATTTCTGCCAGAAACACATTTCCTTCTTCCAAGAACTGCACATGTTCATGCTAATAAAACAAATGGAAAAGTAGGTAAGACCAAACATGTAAAAGTGTCTGAAATCTTTAATGATTTAAATGTCATTGGAATTCTTTCAGATATTTATGTAAGTATTTGTTAGGAAAAAATATCATCAGTAAAACTTCAGTTGAATTCAGAATTCTACTAGAAAAGAAATATGATAAATTTAACCAAAAGGAAACATGGTATATGTTTATGGCAACAATAGCAGAAATATTTATTGTAAAACCCAATAACTAGACATACTACAGTAAAAGAACTTAGAATATCATGCACATTACAATTCTTTATATCCTCAAACCTTCCTTCGTTAAAGAACCAAAGTGAGAAAAGAGGTATTGAGTGAACCTCAATTGTTTGTTTCTTGCTTCCTGCATGCAAACATTATAAGCATTAAACTATGCAATAAATTGTCTTTTGATCTAGGCAGCTAACATAAGTAGAACAAATTTATTTTTTTGACCAAATGTCACTATATGTGTGCCAGGCATTGTGTTAAGTGTTATATAAGTAACAGAAAGCAAAATCATGATTTCTGCCGTCATGGAACATAGGATCTAGCTGAGATAGATAATAAATTAAAAACATAAACAAGGTGTTATAGGTTTCAAAAAAGCTATGAAAGTAATAACAGGTTATATTCAAGAGTAACTTCAGAAAGACATGTTTTAAGTAGGTGATGAGGAAAATACCTCTTTGGGGAGGTAATATTGAGCTACAGTGATACCACCAGCCCAGCCCAGTAAAAACCTGGGAAGTAGAGTTACAGGAAGAAGAAAAAACTACAAAGTTCATATTCATATTAATATTCAAACAACTGATAATAAAAAAAACCACATTTCAAGTGCTTCCTATATATAGTACTTTTAGAGGTTTTTTCTTGTTTCTTTTTTGTAATAACAGTGGGATGTAGATGTCAATATGAATCCCAATTCACAGTTATAAAACTGAGGAACAGAGAGCTTAAGTAACTTGTAAAAGGTCATACAACTAGTAAGTGGAAACACGTGACCCAAACTATTGTATGTGTTTTCAGAATCCAAGCTTCACACCATTGCATGTTGTATTGCCTGTATGATCCATATGTTTAGGAGGTGGACATGTCCACTGACATCAAAACTCAAGTCCAAATCAACTTGTGATCTGATCTTTCTCCACACTTTCTATTTTACAGAAGGTGCCATCGTCTGCCTCACTATCCAGAGACCTGGGTATCATCCCCATGTTCTCTCTACTTTAGTACCAAATTCAGTGATTATATCCTCTTAAAATTTAATGTCTAAATGTATTTTGAATAAGACCTGTTTCTGCAGATATCACAGTAGAATGTACGTTCATCTTTTACTAGGATTGCTGCGTTAACACTATAGTTTATCTCGCTCAGATTTCCCACGCCACCTCCTCATTCACAAGCCATTTTCCATATTGCCATCAAAGTGAGCATCCTAAAAGCATGATCCTATCACTCCTCCTCTTAAAACACACTTTAGTTTTTCCCCCATTGCCCTTAAGATGAAATTCAAAATACCATGGTTTCAAAGCAGGGTAGCCATATGTCCTGTTATTTCTTAGACAGTCTCAATTTTTATCATTGTTTTTCAGTGTAATTCTTAATTGTGTCCCTTTGTTCTAAAAAGTATCCTGGTACTTTAAGACCTAGTCCAGAGTTACTGCTTCATTCTCATTTCTGATCTTTCCATTCAACCCATACACTTAAACTCTATGCTATATTCATATGGGATTACTTGTAGTTCCTGAAGTCTCTCAGGCTTTTGTTACTTCCATTAGAACATGCTGGGCATTCTGCTTATAGCTTTCTACTTAATCACTCACTCTTCTCAAATTTACTGGCTAATATCTACTCAATTTTAGGTCTCAACTTAGACATCACCTCTAATTCAGCTCTCTGGCTTTTCTACTAAAAGAATAAGCTAGGTGCCCTTCCTAAGTATCTGTTGCTGCCTAATCATTACATATATTCACCCAAGTGTTTTTACCCATTTTGCTATTGGTACCATTCACAGTAGTGTAAGTTCTTGCAGTCAAGGAAAGTATCCCTGTTTGTTTAGCTCTTGGCCCATATTCAACACTTAATACTTCTGTTAACTGATAAGATTTTATTAGTTCTATATAAGAGCTCTGTATTCCTAGCACTGATGATGATGCCCTACACAAAGTAGGTTCTCAACATTAAATTAAGTGACTAATTTAATGTGCAAATGAATACATTGGTGTTTGGCGCCTTTAACAGAGAATGGAATTAATTTTAATGAGTGTTGCTGTTTAAAGTGATAGCAAAGAGATGTGTGGAGATAGGAAGGGTTTATTTCCTACAGGATAAGCACCATTGGTTAAAAAACTGTTCTGTATTTGAAAATACAGTGTGTGAAGTGGTAATTTAATTTGAACCAAGGAATATTTGTGTGTTTTGAAGAGTAAACATGACATCAAGTTCTCAGGGGTCCCAGCACTTTATTCTGACTTCTCCCTTTAACTTGGACTTAGCATATCATGGCTTTGTCTTCTTCAGGACACTTCTTACACCTCGAGAACCAGATTTGTCCTCAAATTCACAGGAAAACCTACCTATCTCACAATAAGAACAACTAATTGCAGTCTCTCCCAGCCACTCACATGAGCTCTTCAAATTAAGCACTCTTAACACCTGGGTTTATAAATTAGAGAATATATTATGATTTAATAGACATAGACAAAAATGTGGAGCCACTTTGCTATCCCTTGCCTTACCTGTTCCCTGTATCTCAAGTGAGGACGCGCTTATACTGATAATCATCTTAGCCAGATAGACACTACAGATGCACGTGAGATGGGAGGCTTCCCTTCCTTGAGAACCCACAAATGTGTTACGCTAGAAACAGAAGCTTACTTCTGTTGCCTCAAGAAGTGGTTTGATTTATTATTTTCTCAGCTGTATTAGTCTTCCCAGTAAATGGAATTTGTCAAAAGAAAATAGCATTTTTGAGGTTACCATTTGTTAAATAGAATCTTAACTTACATTCTTGAGAAACTCTTCCAAGTTTAAACAAATTTGACATTTGCTCTCATACCTTTATTTATGGAAGGAAAAAAAATGGCAATAGAATTTTTACAAAGAAACCATCATACATCATAACACCACCCCCAACACATAAGCATTCACAAATACATAACAATTGTGTGTGTGTGTGGTATACAGAAGATTAGCTGCAAACTGATGTGGCAGATGCAGTATATCAGTCAGGTGGAGAAACGGAACTAGGACGACCAAAAGCTAGAGACTGCCATATGTAAAAGGCCTGTTTTAGTCTGTTAGGACTACTGCAGCAAGTAGACTGGGTGGCTTATAGACCCCAGATGTTTATTTCTCACTATCTGAAGCCTGGGAATCCCACATTCAAGCTGCTGGCAGATCTGGTGTCTGGTGAGGGCCCATTTCCTAGTTCATAGATGGCACAAGGTAGAAGGGGCAGAGAGTTCCTCTTCTTTATAAGGACATTAATTGCATTCATGAGAGTTCCACCTCCATGGCCTAATCACCTCCCAAAGGCTTCACTGCCTAATACCATTACCTTGGGGATTAAGATTCAACAATGAATTTTGAGGGGACACAAACAGTCAGACCAAAATAGGTCCCTCCCTGCCTGTTTTTTTGTTCTCACACATGAGAATATTTAAAAGCAGGTCTTCTTTGAAGTGTTATGGTACATTATGTGACCTTAGTGTTTTTTTCACATTTGATTCGATGGTTTTTATTTGTTTCCATAATCATGTCTCTTCTTGTATGCAGAGTAAATATATGCTTATGTGCAAAAAATAGTAACCCTTCTTCACTTTTCGGGTGTTTGAACTGAGAAAATTTGTTTATGAAAACTAAAGGGCTATTTAAAAAATATAATTATAAGTGAAGTAATGACACATTTATAGCTGAGAATTTTTTTTACATACATCAACACAATTTACTGAGGCAGATATGCGTAAAATATGGAATGCTCACAAATTTTTCTATCTCAAATTTCTGAACAGAAAGAACGAGAGAGAGGTTCTAACTTGGCCTTTATGTTTCGACTACCTTTTGCTGCTGGGAGGGTGTTTAGCATCAGTATGTTGGACACTCTGCTATATCAGGTATACAATATTTTTTTCTCTCTAAAATGATTGTTTTCTGTTTTATCTAGATTTTATTTAAATGAATAATACATCTAGTGTTTCTATGCAGCTATTAACTTAAAATAGGCTCCAGAAGTTATTCAGAATTTTATTTCATATACTTAAAGACATAAATGCTCCTATGAAACATTTTGTAAGAAAAATATTGTTTTTAAAAATAACCTATGGAAATTATTTTAAGCATTCTTTTGTGCCAGTTCCTTGCAATGTTTAAACCATTTAATACATTTTAGTACATTTTGCATGTTACCCCAAGCATATTACTGGATTAAAAACAGGTAATAAAAAATTACCAACTTAATAAAAGCAGCATTCTTTATAGTATACATTTTTTCCTGGTTTGAAATAAAATACCAAATTGATGTCAATAAACTGATAAACTAAGGACATTTTAAGAATCTGCCGATTATTGCATATTGTAGAAAAACATGAAAAAGACTACAACAGCTAAAAACCATTGAATTTGTTTCTCAATGCCAACTTAACTTTTTTATTTTATCGTAGCTAAGAGCTTTGTGACAATGTTCATTCAAAATATAATATTTTTTGTCTCTGCCAGAAACTGAACAGCCGTAGTATTTCATTTTCTCTGATTCAAGTAATCAGACACTCTCTAAATATTTCCATTAAGAAGAAAGATATATTTGCAAGGCTTGAAATTATTTGATAACATTAATCTCAAACTAAGCATTTTAGCATTTTATTGTACCTATTCTTTTTGCTAATTTATGTACCATCTTCTATAATTGCTTGAGTGAACAAACTAATGCAAAGAGAGTTAAAGCTTTTCTGCAGATCTTTGAGCTAATTTTGCCCATGAGTATGCCTTTAGCAATGTCAGAAACCATCTGCTTATGTCAGATGAGTGCTGGAGCAAACACAACAAAGTAGAATAAATACCTCTATTATCCCTAAAGTTTCCTTCTAGACATATTATGTGGTTACTACAGGAGGCAGGGCTCCCACTTCAAACACTGTTATCGTACACACATACTTCTGATCTCTTAAAGAGATTAAATTGCAGAGGATGGTTTATTTGAAGAAGAGTGTTGAAACTGAAGATTTTCAATCAATCGGAGCCAAATGCTTGGGTGCTGTTATGCACCAGTGGTTTTAAGATATTTTTAGCCACCGTATCATCTGTTTAAATAAAATCTTATAAGGAAGTCTAATGTATAAGTTAAATAGAAGAAAAACTGTTCTGTAGAAATGAAAAACAGTAGTTTTTTTTCTTTCTCTTTATTTTTGCCTCATGTTTATGTTATAAATAGAGATACAGGAAATTGGATGAGTTTCTGAAACTTCTCAAGAAAGAGTGAACTAGAACTAAATATTTTTTAAGTCTTTTAGTATATTGTTTTGGAGACAAAGTCTTGCTCTCTCACAGTCTGGAGGACAGTGGTGCGATCTCAGCCCACTGCAAGCTCCACCTCCCAGGTTCAAGCAATTCTCCTGCCTCAGGCTCCCAAATAGCTGGGATTACAAGAGTGCAGTCATGCCCAGCTAATTTTTGCATTTTTAGTAGAGACGAGGTTTCACCATGTTGGTCAGGCGAGTCTCAAACTCCTGATCTCAGGATATCCACCCACCTTGGCCTCCTAAAGTGCTGAGATAGGTGTAATTAAGACTGTGCTCGGCCTAGTCTTAAACTATAACACAGTAAACATATTTTGCATTTTAATTCAGTACATATCTGCATGTGTGTGCATATGTGTATGTATGTATAACTGAAACAAAACATTACTAACACCCTTTCTGCTTGTAATTTACTGTATTATTTTCTATCATACTGAATATACTCTATTTCATTTTAAAAATTTGCTGACATTCATTCATCACTATTTTGTGACTTGTTTGAAAAACATTAAGTAGAGGACTTTTGGATTAGTAAAATCCAGAGCATAATTTCTCTCCAGTGGGACTTTTGGTCTATTGTCAATGGTTCTTGTACTATTGGGAATTATTTTCAGTCACACTTTCTTTAACTGTTTACTAATAATATGGTCTATGTGTTTGTAAAGACTATTCTAGCTTTCAGACTTTCCAATATTCTAAGAGATTCACTGTCGCCCCAGGGAAATATGGTGATTCAATTATTTATTAATTTTTTTAAGGCTCCATTTTAGACCTGGTGTGTTGGCTCATGCCAGTAATCCTAGCACTTTGGAGTGGCCAAGGTGGATGGATAACTTGAGGGCAGGAGTTCTAGACCAGCCTCACCAACGTGGGAAACCCTGTCTCTACTAAAATCCAAAACTTAGCTAGGAGCCATGGCACACACCTGTGGTCCCAGCTACTTGGGAGGCTGAGGCAGGAGAATCTGCTTGAACCTGGGAGGCAGAGGCTGCAGAGAGCCGAGATCACACCATTACACTCCAGCCTGGACGACACAGCAAGACCCTGTCTCAAATACATACATACACACATAGGTACATCCATACATACAAACATACAGATGTAGAAGGCCCCATTTTATCATGAAGTGTTGTGGAAAGGGAATATGCAATAATAAATAATAAATATAGAAATTTACTTCACTAGCTCAGAGCTTAATTCTAAAAAAGACTGACATTTTTCTTTGAAAATTTAATTGTTTTAAGTTTTTGTGATAGTCATTTCATTTGGGGTTTTTGTTTTAAAAATTCTAAAAATGTTTTTATCATTCCTAATAGCACACATAAAATATAAGCATAGTGAGATATTTCTAGGTGAAAAATTATTTCTGATGTTTCCTTATGAATAGCTTAACTATGCATGTTTTTCTAGGATACTAACAAGATATATTACATTTTTTTCTATAGAGGCTTAATAATGTGTTATGAGAAATAATCTTAAAAGTTGTTAGATGTTCACACTGCTAGCTGTTCTACACATCTGATATACATTATATATAAATATATATGTATATTTTGTTCATTTATCTTGCAGTCATTTGTGAAGGATTATATGATTTCTATCACGAGACTTCTGTTGGGACTGGACACTACACCAGGATCTGGGTTTCTTTGTTCTGTAAGTTAATAATCTCTAGAATAGAACATTGTTATGGTAGAAGGTTCTGAAATCTCTCTACCATGTACTTTGCTAATTCTTCTATGTCATATGTTATTTTTTGTATTGTGAATCCAGAGTTGTATCTGAGTTTTTAAAATTCCTTTAAAATTTCAAGGAAAACATATTATTTTTAATTAATAATTATAATAAATAGCTATTTTGTTTAAAATGCCAAATTAATATGTTTTGATAACTGGCAATTTGAGACTGCCATAGGATACAATACTGTCCAGGAGAATGGTGATCATACTATTTAACTCCTTTGTTTTATAGATAAGTACATTTGTCCAACTGTACTGAATGAAATTATGTGCTAACAGTTCAGATTTACAATAAGCAAAGAGAGACTACAGCTTTTGTTTCCTGTTTGGTAGCACTAGGCTTATTCTACTACACATCTTTCTCAATATGGGCATTATTAGAACATTGGGTGGAACAAGTCATTATGGTACTAGAGTGTCTTTTGTACTTTAGATTTGGTAACATCAGCAGACCCTGTACGTTAAATACCAGTGGTGGCCTTCAGTTATTGCAGCATGCAAAATAGTTTCCATATGCTTTACATTTCCCAGTCAATTACCAGTGCTCTATTGCCTGATAGTGAACCAATATAATGTCATGCTGCCCTAAACTGAGTACTTAGATTTCTTAAGCTTGGTGATGCATAATAAATAAATTTAATAGATGGATAAACATGAAATATAACTGAGATTTGCAAGCACTAATAATTTCTGCCTTTAAGAAGTGAAAAATGCTTGAGCCGGGGATGTCAGTTGAGGCTGCAGTGAGCTGTGGCTGCACCGCTGAACCATAGCCTGAGAGACAGAGAGAGACTCTGACCCCACACAAATCAATAAATAAAGAAGCAAAAAGTTACCACTAGCGCTCTATTTCTGACACATTTAATATATAAATAATATGTGTGTATTATAGATGAAAATTACTGAGGATGACTTATGGATCAGAACTTATGCCAGACTTTATCAGAAGTTGTGTTCTTCTACTGGAGATGTTCCCATTGGAATCTACAGGACTGAGTCTCAGAAACTTACTACATCTGAGGTTTGGAAATAACAAAATATTCCTATTTTGATGTTTAATCAGATTAATGCAATCATTCAAAAACTTACAAACTGATTTCTAAAAAATGCAGTAGGAAGTGAAAAGAATGCTACCTGAATACATTGTGTTAAATCTCAGAAGCAAAATTTTTTTCAGCTATTTTTTTTTACTAAACTGTGTCAGTATTCAAAAAAATATTGTTGGCTAAGGAGCTGTTCTAAATTTATGGATGTTGGGTTTTAGATGACTTTTGTAGATTTAGGATTAGCTGTTTCTAGAAGATTATCAGGAAACAAATTAATTATGAATAACATTGAGTTTCTGACACATACGAAAAGTTCTCAGGACAAGCAACCTAGATTTCTAATATATGCCCCTACTGCATACATTAGCATTTTGAAGGAAGCAAAGCAAAGATAATTTAGTAAGTATTCACATTTCTCATTCTCCAGGTTGATGGCCACTCTAAAGCCAAAAGAAAACTCTTTGAGTATAAGAGTAGTGTCAGATCTTCCTAAAGAAAATTTCAGTAAATTTAACAGCAAACTTGATCCTGTTAACATGGAAGGAGAATCTCTGATAAGTTCGTGTAGCTGAGAACATATTCGCATTTTGATTTGGTCACTTCATGTGGTTCATGTTGTTTTAAGTAGTTCTTATAGCCTTAGTGTAATATCACCTTTTATGTTACACTCTTTTCTGAAAGAAAGATTTTGGATAAATGTATCATTCTATCAACACCTACAAAATTATTTAATGTGAATTATGGTTTGTATTCTTGAAATATATTTTTCTTCAGACACTTCTAAGTTATTACAAATTATTAAAAAATTTGGTTAGCCAATGTTTTGGTCTGATACAAAATTACCTCAACTGTAAGCCTCAGATCAGACACATGCATTTCAGTAATTTATATAATCATTAAACCACCTTGTGAAAAATATCACCAAATCCCTGTATAGAAAAGAACTTATAGAATGCATGAAAATAATGGGGTAGAATTTTGTTGTTGCTGTCAAAATGTTTAGTTTGACACTTATATAAGTTGCCAGCAGAAAATACTCCAGTTTTTCTGAGGTGCTTCTTGGTGGTTTCACTGTAGCTTCAGGGGTGCTAAATGGAACTTTGCTGCCATCTTTCCTGCTGAGCCTGAGTTTTTCTTTTCCTGTGGTTGTTGTGGTTCACACTGAAAAGAATGAGACAAAGCAAGAGAAAGTCAGTAATTTTGATTGACTGGAAAAACAAACCAGACAGCTAAATATGTAAGATGTTTGTCTAGAAATGCCTAAAATTTTAAGAATACTGGATTCAAAACAGTATTATTTAATTAAAGGTTAAGAAAAGATCAAAGCTTTCATACCCAGGTAATTAAGCACAATTATCTGTTCAGGCTGCTATAACAAAATACCATGGACTGGGACTTGCAAATCACAGCAATTTAATTCTCACAGTTTTGAAGGCTGGGAAATCCAAGATCAAGGCACCAGTTGGTTAGGTGTCTGGTGAGGACCTGCTTCCTGGTTCTCACATGGCCATCTTCTCACTGAATTCTCACCTGGTGAAAGGGAAGGGGATCTCTCTGAGTCCTCTTTTATAAACCTATCTCATGATCTAATGGTCTTCCCCAAGCCCTACCTTCAAATACCAACACACTGAGGATTAGGTCTTCACATATGCATTGTGGGGTGATGGGGAACAAATACTCAGTCTATACAAACCATTTCTTATTTGACCCTAGCCAGTACAAAGAAGATTTTCATACAGTAGCATGTTGCGATGTTTTTTATCTGACATATAGGCTTTGGGAATTGCAGTGCAGTAAATTCTGCCCTTGGTCAACTCTATGTCCATGTCAGTGTTATGTATTATAATAGTGTCCATGTGTTACTAAAATACTCATGTGTTCTGTTGACATTGCAGGTAGGAAAAGGATAACTATTTGAATTGTCGTCAAGAAGTATTTAACTACATTTTAGTCAACTCTGCCCATCATAAAGATCATCTCATTAAAATGCTTGTAAATTCTCAAATGTCTAGATTATATTTAAAAATACATATCATTGGGATAATAAAAAGGACACTGTTTAAAATAAAAATGATACCTCTTGTTTTTTCTGCACTGAATTCAATCCATCTTCTGGCACACGTATTTTTATTTAAATATTAAATGATAGAATTGAGGCAACTAACAAAGATAAACAATAGAGACACCAAGCACTTTTTACAACAAAAAATTTTAATAGGAACAGAGAAATTAATTTTACTCAACATCTAGCATACCCTGAGTGCTATAGTTGAGCCTGACTTCAATTTTTAATTTCCTGGTAAATAAGGTAAACAATAGCAGTGTGTTGATTTATATAGTAATTATAATGATACATGAAAGGCTAAATTTCATCTTGCAAAAGATTTGTTTTTCTTGGTCATTTGTTAAAAGGATGAGTATATTCTTTGCTTCCTGAATTTGGAGATTCTAGATACCATGATGAGTAATATCTATCTTTGGTCATAGCTTTGCAAGATGCAAAAGTACCATTAAAGTATACATCTCTTACATTAATTTTCAACCAAAAAAGTAGAAAGGGACATCAATTAAATCTTAACCAAATAAAGACATTTAGGTTGTTTTGTATTTAAAGATGGAAACATTATTTTTTTTCAGATTATATAAAAACACAGGATAAGACCTTAGTGCATCTAATAAAATAAGATTAGCTCTAACAGTTCACTATGTCTCTCAAATATCAGGTGGTTTAAAAACAAAGTTTTGAAATTTAAATAACCATTAGTGTTCAAAATGCAACTGTCCTCTTACTAGAATTTAAAGAAAGACACTGGATTTCAGGAAGTAGAAACTTCATTCAGTAATCACTACTGGAGAGTCTGTATTTTCGCTTAGGTTGCTGTCAAATCTCAATTTGCCCCAACAGTTCAGAAAGCTTTGCTGCTGTGAGTCTCTCCGTATGAATACATATTAAAGATTTATTCACTGGAAGTGGTCTGTGGCCTGGGGACCCTGGAAACAGTTAAGGACTAGGAGTATCACGCTGAATTCCGAAAGTTCAGTTAAAGGATTATTCTGAACTCTTTACACTTCAGCAGCAAAGTGGAAAACTCTTTCCTAGGGAAACTGACCAACCCAAGTGGAAAGACCTAAAAATACAGACGTGGGAGATTCTTTTCTTTAAGGCAGAGTCTAACTCTGTCACCAGGCTGGAGTGCAGTGGCACAAACTCGGCTCACGGCAACTTCTGCCTCCTGGGTTCAAGTGATTCCCCTGCATCAGCCTCCCAAGTAGCTGGGACTACAGGTGCGCGCCACCAGGCCTGGCTAATTTTTTGTATTTTAGCAGACATGGGCTTTCACCATGTTGGCCAGGATGGTCTTGATCTTCTGACCTTGTGATCCGCCCTCCTCGGCCTCCCAAAGTGCTGGGATTACAGGCATTAGCGACTGCACCTGGCCAGATGTGGGAGATTCTTTAAGCTCAGTAATCCAGCCAGATCACCATGAAATGCAGCAATAAAAAGAATCTCACCCAGAGCTTTCAGTCAATTTATTAGTCTTTTACTTTAATAAGAAGAAGACAACTAAAAATTCCTGTCAGAAGTGGAAAAGCTTATAATATAAAGTTCAGGAAGTTATTGATAAGCTAGAGCAAGAATTCACAACATGGACAAAGAGTTAAGAAAGTATCAAATTAGAAACTAGTATAGGAGTTCTAAGATCTGAATCATAAGATTTCAAGGAAAAGGAAATGCATAGAAACTGAAGAAATATTAGTGTAATAATTCTAGAAAAATCAGTAATATGTGAGTTTCCAAATGGGAAAGGTTACCATGTGTCCACAACAGTGAATTAAAATAGACTCACATCATCAAGTTTCAAAACACTGAGGGAAGGGAGAGGCTCCTAAAATCTTTCAGGGTGAAGGTGGTGGGATAGTTCACGTGCAAGATACCATTTGGGTTTTCTCAACAGCAATACCATAAGCCAGAATAAAATAGAATAATGCTCTCAAGATTTAAAAGAGTATTATTTTCAAATTAGAATTGTTTATCCAGTCAAAGCTATCAAACTTGTGTAAGAGTAGAATAAGTAAGATGTCAAGTATATATATTCTCCAAAAATATCCTTCCCATGTCTGCTTTCTAAGGAAATTACTTCCACTGAAATGAGGGAGAAATCATCATCTGCAGGAAATCAGACATTTTTTGGAAACCAGGTGACAAGAATAAAGTCAAGGATATCAACAGGATGGTGATGAAAAGACCCCCAAGCATAAAGGGAGACCTAGAGCAGGTCAGAAGGCTTCAGAGAGATTTCCGTAGGAAGATCAAATCTATGGACTTCCTGAAGCATCTCAGTGTCTTAAATTAATATTAGACAGTTGCCAAAGAGTTCAGGATGAATTATTGTATATATCTAAGTATATATCAAAGCAATTAATACAATAAGGCATTTATTGACTTTAGGAATATAACACCGTTATCAACAATTAAAGAATGTGTGCAGACAATGAATGCTAACTACATACCTATATATCTCATCTGTAAAGTATATTGAGTCATAGTATGTCCTGAATTTTGATCCCATAAAAATTATGCTGAATTATTTTAAGATGATGAGGGCAAAAGTAGTGAAATATGTAGAAAAAATTGTTGATGACTCTTCTTGTAGAGTGAGAAGTCAATAGATAAAAGCAGAAGCTGAAAAAAACGTGAAATAATAATCAAGCATATTATATAGAAACAGAGAAAGAACAACACATCCCGCTAAAAGAGGCAAAAGTAGACTGGTCTTATGAGAGGAAATTAAAAGAGATTATGCTATGAGCTCTTATTTTTCTAAACAAGCTATAACATTTTCTGACTCTTCAAACCATGCATTTATAACTAATAAAAAACACTAATAGATGTATAGGCTTAACATAATGATATTAGACCCATTCATTAATTATTTCTTTAGTATATACATGTTTAAGTGCTAAATTCTATTCTGTTCTATGAAGAACTTTTATTAAATGTCAATATTTTATATAAGGATAAACTAATATAAAGACTTTAGGCTTTACTTTCTTGTTTATTCGTTAAATTAAAAAAAAAAAAAGCTTTTAAAGACAGATGCAGGTTTTCATGCCACATCATTTTCTAGCCTGTCTTCAGTATCTTCCCGTGTTCTGAGTAGAGAAACAGAAGTTATTATTTGTTATATCTCTGATGTAACTGCTTTGGCTGTGGGGGTGGGAGAATCACTGTCTAAAGTTTAGGTGACATTTTTAAAAAGACAAATGTTGGTAAAGAGCCTTGATGATCAAAATTATTAACATTTATAGAAGAGCTGGAATACTATCCCATTTTTTTCTGGTGGGCTGTAGATTTGTGAAAAGTCACACAAACACAAACAGAGAGCAGAGTGAGGGTACACAATGGCTGGAAAACCAGTCTCTGGAAAGCAGAGTAGAGATGGAACTGCCCATTCATAACTAGTCATATATCACCCATGCCAGGAGAACTTCTACCAGTATCTATATGTTTCTATTTCAGGGAATTTTGACAGACATCAGATACTCCTGGTTCAAAAAAACATATACAGGAAGGACAGGGACATATATTACTCTTAGTGGACAAAAAGAATCAATATTTTCTTTCTCAATCCATAATACAAAATCATGAAATGCAAAAAGGCTCACTAGAGTCATTTAGTGGCAAAACTTAATTTTCTTGTGATTATTTATACTGTTTACTTATTCCACTTAGAGTGAATATTTATACTTTTCATTGCAGAAACAGTAATTTTTGAAAATAAAAGGCTACCCAGGTTCCACTGGAGGTATTATCTACCATACAGTATATAACATAGTATTAACTTTCTAAAATCTGAACAATTCTGAATTAATAAGCATATTTGTCCTTTGGTTAAGAAGAGGAGGACCTATGTTTGCCTCCAGTTTTCCACTGTGCTGACTATTTCATTTGTTTCAAGTATACTATGACCAGTGAAAATTTTACTAGAAACTAGAAAAATCTTTTAAAGAATATTAATGTACCAACATCTTTTATAGTGTATGCAGTAAATTTGTGGAATATACTGCCCTGAATTTTGGTCATTTTTATAGTGAATAAATCTTGTAGCTTCCAAAAACATGCATAGTGGAATAATCATTGTTCCATCTGCCATTCATTAACACTTTACTATCGAAACGGGAAATAGCATTTAAAATATATTATTAAGATACAAATTTACCTGTTATAAAATCTCATTAGGATTATTTTAATAAGCATTAGGAGTGAATGATTTTAAAATTATACCTATTATTCTCTCAATCATTTATTCCATTGTGCCAGTGTAAGGAATCCTGAAATAGTTTCAAGAAACCCACAATCAAATGTTTATTATGCATTTCTTATATATTCGATAATAGATAATACTGTTATAATACTAATATGATATGAGTTATATTACAGGTTATATACATACAAGTGTATCTATACAAGTTATATTTCAAGCATATCAAAGAGTATACTTGAAAATGTTACTTCCACATATTCAAAAATGAATAGACTATTGTTCTTTATACTTGAAGAATAAGACAGCATGATTTTTATTTATTAGCTATTATAGCTATTATAATAGCTATTTATTAGCTACTTAGCTATTATACATTGATTAGGCAAATCAATTATTTTAGATTCCATAGCCAACCGGAAAGCTTAGAATATTTCTGTCAACTAACTTAATTATCTGTATATGTAGCTGAAAAAAAATCAATCTTACTGTAAGATCTGAAATTAAAAATAGTACAAATATTATCACCAATAATGATTATTGAGTGTCTCAATAATTGTATCAAGTATTCTGTTATGACTATAGTAGCTTTATAAGCTACTGCTAATTATTTTATTTTCTTCCACAAGCCCCACTTTTTTCTTTTTTTTTTTGTGGTGGAGTTTCGCTCTTGTTGCCCACGCTAGAGTGCAAAGGTGCGATCTTGGTTCACCACAACCTTCATCTCCCAGGTTCAAGTGATTCTCCTGCCTCAGCTTCCCAAGTAGCTGCGATTACAGGCATGCATGCCCAGCTATTTTGTAATTTTAGTAGAGACGGTTTCACCATGTTGGTCAGGCTGGTCTCGAACTCCCGACCTCAGGTTATCTGCCCACCTTGGCCTTTCAAAGTGCTAGGATGACAGGTGTGAGCCACCACGCCCAACCTCAAGCACCACTTTTTCTATCAAACTTAGGAAGACAATTTTAGCAAAACAAAAACAATGTACAAGAGCGAATCTTTAAAAATAATAACTTATTCTTTACCTAATTTTGCTCAAAAGCCCTATGAGAAATACACATGAAATTGGATTTTGTTATGTGGGTATATGTCACATTTTGTCCATGTTACTGATTGTTCCATGTATGTATTGTTTAAATCATTATTTAAACTGTGCTTTGTGTGTTTCTTTTTCCTTCCCTTTGTGTCAGTCTCAAAAAATTGCATCACAAGTAAGTATTTTCTGTTTGTTTCCCTTTCCTCAAATGGTGTAATATTTTAATTCAGAACTATTAAAGAAAAGTAATATTAAATATCAAATTCAGTATTCAGATTTTAAAATGAAATAAATCAATTAAACTTAAATGCATATAAATGCTTTCTTTTCAAATTAATGTACGCATATTTTCCCAGTAAGTTTCCTGAAATTTACCATTGTAAAGATTAAGGTCTAAGAATTGTTTATGTTTCAATATTTTTGTGCCAATTAAAGTTAATAATGAAAGATATTTGAAGATATTATCATGGTTTTTAAAGTGATCAGAAAAGCAGTTTTCTTTCGCTATTCAACTTTTTAGAGTAAACCTCCTTTACCTACTATGCATTCATCTCCCCATTTTCCCCATCCTCTGACCAATAGTAACCACCCTCCTACTCTTTTTCCATGAATTTGACTTTTTGAGGGAAGAAAAACAACATGGATGAAACTAGACAAGATTGTGCTAAGTGAGACAAACCACATATTTACAAAAGCTGTCTGTAGTTTTTTTGCTCTTTTCCACTCATCATTGTGGGGCGTTAACCGCTTCCTGTGGTTTCAACAATTATGTCTATATTGATAGATGGCAAACTTGTGTTTATAGCCCTAACTGTTCTAATTCCCTAATATGAAACACAAACACATAATCTTTATCTGTAAGATCCTCTCCATCTTGTTATCTACCAGAATTACAAATATTTATTTGTAGGCCTCAGATGCACCCAGGTAAGTACTTAAAATGCATCAGTAAACAAAAGAGTTTTCAGAGGGTTGACATGAAAATGTCATGCCTGTTCTTAGATTTAATTAACTTTTGGTGGATTTAATATATCAAAACTTTCTTCCCTCCACTATCTTGCATAGAGCAGCCAGATTAAGGATAATTTTTTTTACTCAAATGATGAAGAATCTGTAGTGTATGTCTGATGCTAAGTATTTCGAGTAAAAACTTTTATTGCTAGATTTTAAGTTACTTGAACCTCCTGTCCCATTCCTGGACAGGTCACTTATCAATTATTTTGCCTGACCAATTGACACTGGGCGTGGACACGATGAGCAATGACCTGAGTTTAAATCTTGCCCTCTCCTTTTACTAGCTGTGCCATAACTTTCACTCTATGTAGCAGATTGAGGAAAAAACATATTCTTAACATTTCACAAAGTAGAAAAAATGCAGAAATGGGTGGAGTGAATTGTTCAGAGTTAAAAGCAAGTAATTCTGTGGCAAAGCACATAAAGTGACATAGATCTTACTTCATCATTCTTCATTGGTGCGTTTTTTTTTGGGGGGTGGATGATACCACCTCAGAAAATGTTCATGTCAATTCACTTAAAGTTATAAATAAAATATTTAAAGTAAGTACTCCTATGATTAAGTACTTTAATATTAAGCATAGGTATGTTCACTAACCTTCAGTGCATCCTAATTCACACATGTGCACACACAAACACACTCACAGGCACATATACTGTGAGTCTGAGCTCATCTGTAATTTTGTTTCACTTTCTCTCTAACAAAAACTTTACTCTTAAATATTTTTCTTACCTCATTTTATGATTTTTTTTCTATTATTTTCTGGTTCTACTGATTGTTAATCTCATTCAGTCTCAAACCCAGGAAAGCATTTCTTACTTGCATTATTTACTTACGTTAACTTATTAAGAGTTTCGCTGGCACACTTACTAATGAAAAGCTACTTAATGCATCCAATTTGTTTGACCTAATTCAACTACATAATCATGGCTTTCTGTCCACTTAATGTCTTCAACTGTCTAACGATTATTCCTGTGCTTAGCAGTGCCACAGACAGTAAATTAAGCCTTTTATCACAGCTCCCTGTCAAATGGCCGCTAGTCTACAAAATGAAAACTGAATAGAAAATTATAAAGTTGATTTAAGTTCCCTAGGTCTACAAAAGGGAATCATGAAATGTATGCAATGGTATATTTAGATCCATAGTACTATTTTAGATAGATTAAATAACACTATTTTAGATAGATTAAATATAAGAATACAAATATTTGCATTTACCAGGTCATATATTATTCGGTTCTTTAATTTACAGCATTGCATATAACCTAGAAATTCTCGTCACACAGGCTCATTTATCCATTGGTTCTCAGATGTTGTAAAGGATAAGGGAATTTGTGTATGTGTGGTTGTGTGTGTGTATTTAAAATGTTTTGTGTGTGGTGAGGGAGGTGCTGAACTCATATTAGAATTACTATACTGGCTTTTGAAAACTTCATAGTTGGGTCCTTTCTTCTGGACTATAATATGCTGAAGGTGATAGAGTGATAGCCCCTCTGGCCTACCTTATACACATACATGCACACGTACGCACACACACATATACACACCTGCATGTTGAAGTCATTGCCTTAGTCTATATATGTTGGTAACCGGCCTACCTTATAGTGCATAGGTTCTACACTTACATGTGCGCACACACACACTCACATACACACACACTCATATACACACATGCCTGTTGAAACCATTGCTTTAGACTATATTTTTGGTAATTCTGGAAAATTATAAATGAAACTTCACTGTTAAGTTACAGAGCATGAGACGAAACTGTGATTCTAATGATGCAAACCATTTGATTGCCTATATGTGCAGGTTGAATTTGTGTGTTTCTACAATGCTTTTCTCTTTGTTGGTTTTGTTTGTAAGTCAATTTTAGAGTCAAGTGATTCAGCTGTCTAGCAATATTAATTACAAATGTTTATAAATATAGTATAATATCTATAAACCTAAGCATACATAGTTAAACGTTTTTGTGTAAAAAGCAAATATGGGAGAGATCCAAGACGGCCGATCACTAGCAGCTCAGGATTGCAGCTCCCAGTAAAAGCGCAGAGAGCCAGTGGACGCCACACTTTCCGATACATTTTTGCGGCCCACAGACCAGGACATTCCCAGTGGAGGAGCCCCATGGGTCGCCAGCGTGACCCTTTCGGCTGGCGCGGCTTTTTTGCCAGCGTCTCGGCTCGGCGGATCTTGGTGCGGAGTAAACAGGACTGAGTCTCCTTTTGGATGATGTTTGGTGCTCTGGGAAGTCAGAGCAGTCCATCCAGCTGACTGAAAAAGGGACTGAGAAGCCAGACCGGAGACCCCCGGGCAGAAAAGCACCACGAATTTCAACGCTGCTGTCTTAGCTAGCGTTGCGAGTCGCACAGTGAAAAGTACATAGATTCCGGAGCTGGGAATTGACAA